>PVIC010044502.1:0-14987 GCA_004025085.1 Thryonomys swinderianus
AAAAAAAAAAAAAAAGGAAACAAAGCTTATGTATTTAGATGATGGGGGTTTGGGGGAGGGTAGGGGAATGGGAAAAAATGAGAATCAAATTGTGTCATATACTGGTACAAATTCCCAGTACTGAGTATATCATGATATGTATATACACTGTACCAATAAAGATAAACTAAAATTTACAGCTATTTACCTGTTAATCTCCTATTCTTATTTTAGGATTTGAAGTCTTTTATAATCATTACCAAACTTTTACATATTTGCCTAATTGTCTCTATAACAGTAGGCTTTGCAACAACAAAGTGAAGTTAATTTCATTACAGTATCTATGCGTTAAACATAAACACACACACACACACACACACACACACAGGAACACATACACAAACTATGCAAGTGTAGGGAAGTGCAGAAAGCCAGCTAGCAATAATTTGAATGTCATGAACGCAAATAACTTTTCTCTTATGCTATTTCTTTCTTTTCTTGTATATCTTGCTTGGAAAGTAATTTTCTCAAGTCTTTCAGAGCTCATAAATCTTCTTCCATAATCCTTATAATCACTGATAAAAAGGCTACCTTTGTGTTAAATCCATTATATGCTTTAAATAACAAGAACTGCAGAGGATTTTATTAAGTAGATTTGAGGTAGCTAATCTGAGGTACAAGAGAGCAAACTGATTTAATAGATTCTTAATATGATACAAATACATTGGTGATTTCTCAAGAGCAACAGTGAAGAGGGAAGATGACATTTGTGATTGAAGCAAAACAATGAGGCAATGTTCTACAAAACAAACAGTAAGAAAAATGCTTTCTGTCTAATAATTGATTGTCTGTTTTTTCCTGCAGAAAATGTCAACCACTGCATTTATACCCATCCACTGTGGTTTACTGAATATATGGAGGAGTATGCAATAGATGATAATTTACTTTTCCAAGCAATAACCAGAAAATTGCAGGAAGGCCGGCTTAGCTGGAGCTATCAGGAGAACTAGGTACCTTCCAAACACTCCAGAATTTGAACTCCACAAGGGACTCTGAATTTCTTTATTGTGTGTCTGAGAGGAAGAATGAAATGACTGATCAGTGATCAGAATGGTGGAGAGTGATGGAAACTGCTGTATACACTCACCAAATTTCATTTCTATTTCCTCCAGAGTGAACGGCCAGACCACAGTACCCAGCCTCCCTTGTAGTTAGGCAGAGGCCCTGAAATTGAGTTTTGCCATAGAACATGGGAAGAAGTGATCCTTTTACTTTCAGAATTGAGAAATAATAAGTCCTAGAAATCCTGTAAACTTTCCTTCCCCCATTCAAGTCTTCCTTGTTTTTCCTAAATTCAAAAGAGAAGAGCTCTTGTCTACTTAGGTTTCTAAGACTTGATCTACCACCATTCCCTTATCAATCTGTGATGGACTGTGAAGTGAGTCAGAAAATCATTTATTATTTTATGTTACTTAGATTCTAGAGTTCTTTATTATAGCAGTTAGTCTATCATGACTAGTATAGTATTCTTTATGATTTAGGAAAGGTTGATATAGGAGATTCGTGTCTCTACATGTACTAAGTGACATACACTGTGTCTAAACAGATCAAGTCAGGGAGACATACTTGAACGTTTTTCTACTACCTTTAACTCTTTGTCCTTTTGCCTGTGTCTTCTGTGCTGTCATTTGATTATATTTTAGTTTTGGGTCAATAAAGTGACCTTATATCCCAGCTGTTCAAGAATAGTGCTAGTTTATATCTGTTGCTCAATATGATGATTAATATTAATTCTTTCACTCTCAAAAGCTCAGATGTTAAATTATATGGTTGACTAACAAGAAGATGCTTTATACCCTTCTTAGTAGTGAACAAGACATAAATAAAAGAATGAATAAAATAGATTTATTATGAAGAACACTGTACTTTATGAGTATCTGAAGTTGCATTTTTCTTCTATTTTAAATAGCCAAAAATATAGCACTGTCTCTCTGGTATTTTGTACATTTATCATTTCTTTATATCAATCAAAATTATTAGAAAATGATTAAATGCAAAGCCTGCAGAATAGAATGCTGAAATTCTCCTTATGATCAAGAGCAAATATTTTTCATATATGCAATATAACATCATAATATATTGAATTATGAACCTGGGCATTAAATACTAATAATTATAAAAATGCAACCATAATGATTTTTATATAGAAAAGTCTACATACAAACTTGATTTTCACAAGAAATACAACTAGAAAAATGATGTAGTTCATATATCACACCTGGGTATTGAGGAATTTAAGCTTTCATTAAAGTCTATGCATAAAAATTAATTCCTTGTGAATTTTTTCATTAAAAAGAACTTCAGACTGGTAAAATTATACTTTATTGTCAAACTGGGGTGATTCTTGATTTCCTGCATCATTAAGTGTAAATAGATGTTTCTTCACAGTCCTTAGAGGTAATTTTAAGAAATCACTTTGGACTATCTTTCTGCAACAGGTTTGAAAATGAAACAACAAAAAGGAAGCTCTAATGATTATGATTATGTTAGGGTTAATTAGAAATTAACCTTAAAATCTCTTTATTTTTGAACAATTTCAGTGAAGAAATTTCCCTCTTAGGAAAAGAGCATGAAAGTAACAGGATGAGCTTTAATGAATACAATACTATAAAATCATAAAAACTATCATATGGCATGAAGAGGACAAAGAATATGTAAGTGAAAGATTCATCTTGCCAGACATGGTGGCTCACACCTGTAATCCCAGCATTCAGGAGGCAGAGACAGGAGGATTGGTGAGTTCCAGGATTGCCTGGGCTACATAGTGAGCTCAGGGCCAGCCTGAACTACAAAGTGAGACCCTGTCTCAAAAATTTAAAAAAAAAATCATCTTTACTATATTTTCCACAACAATACAAACCCTTGTCATTTTGAAGATGGATCACATCTCTATTTTAATTCTGGCATGCACATCTTACCGATTTTACTAAACACTTGAACCTACATTACTGAAATCTTCTTCATTTTAGCTCTAACTTATTATAAAAAATGTCATTAACCATTCATGACAATTAATCACAAAAGATGCTGAAATTTTGCATTATAGCCTGTACCTGGAAACCTATTTGAAATGTGCTCTACAACATTGAGTTTCTGTCTGAAACAGCTGATTTAAGCCCTTGATGTAGTGAAGCTGGTCTCCCATTCATTGTGTTATCATTTTATACAGTCTGTCCATAAAAACCCCAAGAGAAGAATGTACTGTCTGTCCATGAAAAATAACCCACCATCTGTGGCTTATGAAAACAATGACAGAATTTTAAATACCTTGGAAAAGCCAGGATAGCCATTTACATGTTTTTTGCCAGCATCTCTCTTGTTGAATGGCAACTTTCAAATATAATGATCAGAGGACACAATTAAGTATGTACACTAATGAGAAATGGAGAATGAATATTTTTGTCATTTTTCAAAAACAAAACCTTCCAGAATTTAAAATAATGAAGTAACATGGCTTCTGGAGAGAAGTAAGGGATGCATTATTAGACACAGCAGTAAATGTCAAATATAATATACCATGGCAATATCCTTCAGTTTGACTATGGCTCTTTTCTTTCTTGTTCCCATGTATTTCCTGCTGTTAACTGTTCATCTCCCATCAATTTTATTCTCACCAACAGTTGCCCTGGTCAGGCGGTAAGACTCTCTTGGTTCAATTAAATGCCCTCATTAATAAGGGGAAGCTAAGAAAACCTAGATATGCCTAAAGTGCTCACTTGCACATTAGAGCAGGTGATGAGAAGCTTTACATTTACACTGATTGTGGATTTTAGGTCTGCTTGAGTTGAAGACTTAGAAAACTATTCTTTCTAAAGATTTCTCTGAGTCTTGATGTCCTACAGAATGCAAATAATTTATACCAAGATATTATTATTGATTCTTGCCACGTTAAAATATATCATAATGACTTCAGATATATTAATAATCCAATGACTTTTGCTTTCATTTCAGTTGTGATCTAAATATTGCATGGTGGACCTTGCAAAGTGTTCACTTAAGGATTATTAGAATCATGTGTTAAATGTTAAAATATTCCAAGAAATTACTAGCTATTTTCAGCTCAAGGAATAATCATGAGAGTACCTTCTTTTCATCTTTACCAATTTTAGTCTGATAAAAACCAGATGAACAAGAAGGAGAGAAATGGTAGTGGATTGTCTGATAATTGGGAAGGTTATTTTCTGCATATGAAAAGGAATCTAAAGGGGGAACATCATCATCATTATCAGATGAGCATGATTCTATGCATACTCTTATAATGTGAAAATTGGATAATTCCATATCCATTCAGGGAAAAGTGGGTGATCCTGTGTATATGCAGAATTTCTAGAGTTCATGAACAATAGAAAATACAGAAACACCACTCCTGCCCGTAACAGCTCTTTTAAATTTTTGACCTCAATGTGGGAAACCTCGTTTGTTTGGAGTAATGTATACCTACATTAGAAGTAAACCTAATTTGTAAGATATTTTAAAAATTATTTTCCCAATGGCCACTATTATTGTATGTAGATTATATAACACAAAAATCTTTCAAAAAATTATCTTACAAATATTATCCACTCAAAAGTATAGATTAGGGAGCTCACAGGGAACCTAGACAATAAAGGAGTCCTGCACCATTACCGGCACCCAAGGCTGAGGCCTGCCTGCCAGCACCCATAAAATGCCAAAGCTGCACAGAGATAGACCAAGCAAGCAGAGCACAGGGGAGCTCACAGGGAGCCGACACAACAAAGAAGTCATGTGCCATTACTGGCACCCAAGGTTGCAGCCTGCGTACTTCCTCCTAGACCAAGCCAGAAACCAGTGAAGACAGACCAGGTAAGTAAAACACGGTGGGAGTAGTGCAGTGAGTCAGCAAAAAGGGAGCTGGATACCACTGACCAGTGATTGGGCCTGCAAATCTAAGACCAGAGTGAGATCAAAAGGTCTTGGGATCTTCATTTCTTCTTTGGACAAACTGGATATAACTCTTACATGGAGAAGAACCTACAAAGACACCACCTGGCCTGCAAATCTAAGACCAGAGTGAGATCAGAAGGTCTTGGAATCTTCATTTCTTCTTTGGCCAAACTGGATATAACTCTTACATGGAGAAGAACCTACAAAGACACCACCTGGTACTCTGTGGATGCTGAATGAGTATGGCTCTACTACTGGAACTTATACAGAGAACTTCAGTTAGTTCCTCCACCTAGTCCACCACGTCAAAGAAATACTCACTAGAAAAGAGGGAATCCTGTTGACTACAGCCATTGGTGAGTTGGTGGAGTCAGATACACTTCAAAGAGCCTGGACTCTTGCAGAGTTCAAACCTGTAGGGGCTCATAAAGCTCAACTCAGGCATTACACTCAGAAACTACATAAGAGATGATGGATTCTCCTTGCGATTAATGAGCTTGCTTGATATACTATTGTTGCTGATTTTGATGCTGTTCTTCCTCTATTTATTTCTTCACTCTGACATAACATGGAAATTGAACAGCACTCTGTTGACCAACCAATGGGCCACAGAAAAAATTAAAGAAGAAATCAAACAGTTTCTACAATTAAATGATAACCCCAATACAACATACAGGAATTTATGGAACACAATGAAAACAGTTCTATGAGGGAAATTCATAGTAGTGAATGCTTACACCTGGAAAATAGAGCAAATTCAGATTAACAATCTAATTCTGAACCTCAAAGTACTAGAAAAACAGGAGAAAGACAAACCCAAAGCTTGTACTAGTGAGGAAATTATAAGGATCAGAACAGAAATTAACACATGGAGACAAAGAGAATGATTCAAAGAATCAATGAATCAAAAAGTAGGTTCTTTGAAAGGATAAATAAAATCAACACACCTTTAGCCAACCTTATAAAACAAAGGAAGGGAAAGGCTTAAATCCATGCTATCAGGAATGAAAATGGGGAGATCACCATGGATTCAGTGGAAGTCCATAGGACATTTGAAAATTGAAATAATATGAATATTTGTTCTCCAAAAGATGGAAAATCTAGAAGAAACAGATTTCTAGACACATATGAACATCTAACCCTGAACAAAGAGGACATAAAAGTGTTAAACAACCCTATATCGAACTGTGCAATTGAAAATGTAATAAAAAAACTATAAACAAAGAAAAGCCCTGGTCCTGATTGCTTCACTGGTGAATTCTACAAAACTTGTAAAGAAGAGTTAATTCCACTACTTCTCAAACTCTTTAATGAAATTGAAAGGGGAGGAGTGCTACCAAATTCATTCCATGAAGCAACCATTATCTTCCAAAAGCAGAGAAAGACCCAACTAAAAAAGAAAACTATAAGCCAATCTCTCTAATGAAAATTGATGCAAAAATCCTCAATAAAATGTTGGCAAATAGAATACAGAGAGTTATCAAGAAAATAATACACACTGATCAAGTTAGATTCATCCTAGGGATGCAAGGCTGGTTTAACACACATAAATCAATGAATGTAATATACTATGTTAACATACTCAAGAACAAAAGTCATAAGGTCATCTTGATAGATGTAGAAAAAGTATTTGAAAAAATCCAACACCCATTCATGATCAAAACCCTACAGAAAATCAGAATAGATGGACTTTATCTCAAACTAATAAAAGCCATTTATGAGAAACCAACAGCCAGCATCATACCAAATGCTCAATGCTCAAATAACTGAAACTTTTTACACTAAGGTCAAGAACAAGACAAGGATGTCTGCTGTCACCACTCTTGTTCAGTATAGTACTGGAAACATTAGCCACAGCAAAAAGGCAAGACAAAGAAATAAAAGGAATAAAGATAGGTAAGGAAAAAGTTAAACTATCATTATTCTTTAATGACATGATTTTCTAGATAGAGGATCCCAATAACTCAAGCAAAAGATTGCTAGATTTAGTTGACACATTTAGTAGTGTAGCTGGATACAAGGTCAATGCTCAAGAATCAACAGCCTTTGTATACACAAACAACAGGCTTACTGAAAGAGAAATTGGGGAGTCAATCCCTTTCACAACAGCAACCAGGAAAATGAAATACCTAGGAATCAATCTAACAAAGGAAGTGAAAGACCTCTACTCTGAAAACTATAGGACTCTGAAAAAGAAGATAGAAGAGGATATCAGAAAATGGAAAGACATCCCTTGTTCCTGTGTAGGGAGGACCAACATCATCAAAATGGCTATACTCCCACAACTACTATATAGATTCAATGCAATTCTGATTAAAATACCAACACCATACTTCACAGAGCTAAAGAAAATAATCCAAAAATTCATCTGGAACTATAAGAGACCTAGAATAGCAAAAGCAATTCTAAGCAACCACGACATGGCAGGGGATATTACAACACCCAACTTAAAACTCTACTATAAAGCCACTGTGATTAAAAAAAAAACTGCATGGTACTGACAAAGTAACTGACCCAGGGACCAGTGGACTAGATTAGAAGATCCAGAAACAACTCTAGATACACTCACCTTATCTTTGACAGAGAAGCCAAACATCCTCAATGGAGGAAAGGCAGCCTCTTTAACAAATGGTGCTAGACTTTAACCTGCCCAAAACTAAAGCTAGACCTATCTCTTTCACCGTGTACTAAACTAAAATCTCAATGGATTAGAGACTTAAACATTAAAACATAAAGAATAAACCTGTTGCAAAACAGGTTAGGTAAAACTCTTGGAGACGTTGGCTTAGGCAGACTTTATGAACAAAACCTCTGTAGCATGAGACCTAGTAGAAAGAATCAACAAATGGGATCTCACCCTATTAAAAAGCTTCTGCACAGCAAAATAAACCATCAGTAGAGTGAAAAGGCAACCAACAATATGGGAAAACATCTTTACCAGTTGTTTCTCAAAGGACTACTAGCTAGACTATATAAATAACTTTAAAAAATCAGTCCCCCCAAATTTAAAGACCCAATTCAAAAATGGGCATCTGAAATGAACAAACACTTTTCAGAGGAAGAAGTAAATGCAGCCAAGAAGCATATGAAGAATTGCTCAACATCACTGATCATTCAAGAGATGCAGATGAAAACAACACTGAGATTTCATATAATTCCACAAAGAATGACTGCTGTTGTGAAATTAACCAGCAATAAATGTTGGTGAGGCTTCAGGGAGAAAGGAACCCTTCTCCACTGTTGGTGGGAATGTAGACTTGTGCAAGCATTATGGAGATCAGTGTGGAGATTCCTCAGAAAACTAGGATTAGAGGTCCATTTAACCTTGCTACTCTGCTGCTAGAAATATACTTGAAAGAATTAAAAGAATCATAAAGTAAAGGCATATGTGCGCCCATGTTCATAGCAGCTCAGTTTATGATAGCTCAATCTTGGGAACAACCCAGATGCCCATCAACTGGAGACTGGAAAAAGAAGCTATGGGGTTTTTGAAAAAATTTTTTTTATAATATGGTATTACTCTACCATAAAGAATGACAAGTTTGAGTAATTTATGCACAAATGGACACACCTTGAGGACACATTAATAAGTGAAATAAATAGGTCACTGATATGTACATACTGTATCTTTTTTCAGGTATGAGAACCTGTAGATATAAATGAGTTCTAGAATGCATGATAGATTTTATGAACTAGGAAATATTCCAAGGGAATGTGGTAGTAAAAAGTAATGCTGGGAAAGAATAAATATGATTTAAAAAGAAAAAGAAATCACATGTATATAGGGGGTGGGGATTGTGGGGTGGGTAGGGATATGGGTAAAAATTAGAATTAACTTCTGTGATACACTGGTACAAATTCCCCAATGTTGATTGTGATTGTGACCTGTATATAAAATGTGCCAATAAAGAATTCAATTTTTTAAAAAAAGTATAGATTGGAAGTTTGGCCATATTTCCTACCAGTCTTTGGTCCAGGTGTACATGTATTATGAACATGTACATATGTCTATGTCATAGATCAACAGACCAGGTGCTGTCTTTGTTTTGAATTATCTGTGCTAACTCATTTAACCTTACCAGTGATTCTGAGAGCATTTTTTCAGTCTTAAGGGGGAATCTGAGACCTAGAAAATTTAAGCAACTTGCTATAAATTACTAAACAAATTGAAAAATGCTGAAATTGAGCTTTAGTAGATTTAAAACTAAAATCTACACCATTGACCACTTTAATATTGTCTCCTATCTTACATGATTCGGTCACAAATGGACTTCCATATTTTTCTTTTAATTTTTCATCTTACTAAATAAAGTTTTTATCTTTTGGGGCCACCTAAAATTTATCTGAAGAAATTTAATTTAATCATTTTACTTTTCTGGGTTATTTATATCTATCTAATTTCTCTGTTAATATCGTTAACCCTGTAATGAACATCTTCTTGCACAATCTTGTTTTTCTTTTCTTTTAAAATTAGGCCAGGATAAATTTCTGGAAGTTCAATTTTTTTAATCTCAAGCATTATACATATATAACATTTAATTATTTTAAGTGCATTGAGACACCTTAAAGGGGTGTGGAGGACACAATAAAAAATAAGAATTAGTACATTCTTTCTGTGTTCCAAATGAGATCCTGCTCACATGGGCCTTGAACTAAGTGTAATCAAAAAATATCAAATCACCATACCCCTGCTCTCCTAACACTTACCTCTATTAAGGTAGAAAATTACTTATTTATTTAAATATACATTCTCAGGTTGATTAATTTGACTTTCAGATGCCTTCAATTGAATTTGTCCCTGGATATGTGCACTAAAATATACTAAAACCAAAGTTGAAAACATCTTATTAGTTAACAGGAACTTGATGTTATAATTTTACCAAAAAGAAATTGAAACATTATTTCCAAATTCATCCTGACTCATAAATTCAGCCAAATATCAGTCCAAAATATTATGACAAACTCCTCACATGGTGTTACCCTTTGTTTTACATTTATTCTAATGAGATTCTGCATTGTGGGTACAAACTAAGATTTGACTAAATCAAAGTTGGGATATTAACCTTCAGACCTATTTATTACCTCATGTAGCCTATGAACGAGGTTGAAAGGTAGACTGTGTATTGCCAAATAAGTAGCAAGGTATATGATGAATAACTGTCAACAATTTTCAACTACCCAGTAGCTGGTTGAGGGGTGCCTATTAATGACATCAAAAGATATCCATGTTTTCCTCACTGGAACATGGCTGTGACACTATTTAATTTGGGATCACAGACAGTACTTTTCAACTTGCAAGTAATGACCCTGAAATTCAAATTATTCCTTTGAAGAATCAATGAAAGAATTTGACCAGTAGGAACAAATTGTTCAATTAATCCAAATTCTCTTCACAAGTTATAGAATGATAAAATTCAAATCAAATCCTTCTAAATTACTAGAAATAAAAAGGGCTAAAGTAGTAAGGCATATGTTAGTTATTTCCATAAAAAGATGGCACTTTTAGGTGTCTAGGACAATCTCACCTCTTGCACTTTTGACAAATCTTTGGGTAAATTACTTAATCTGTCAGTTTCTTCATCTATGAAATGGATGCAAATGTGTTATATGATTAAGTGATATAATAATCCTAAGGACCTAAAATTCTGCACAGCACTTGGTAAATGTTCAATCACTATTAGCTTATTTAATGGCATACTGCAGAACTTTCAAGAACTTTTCAAGAAAGTTGTTAAACACAGCCATTACTAAAATATCCCTGTAATGGATGTATTTCTATTACATAAATTGGCAGACATTACTAACCAAGGATTTTTGTTTGAAAAGAGGTTGTTAGATATTCACCAGCATGACACTATTATTATTTATTCATATGTGTAGTATTATTACCACCAACTCACAGAAAAAGCAGCAGATAGTAACCAGTACCAAGGAGTCAAGTGGCCAGCTGAACAAACAATGCTCAGCAGCCTTTCTGACCTCCTAATGACTCAAGTACTGTCCTACAGTGGTTATGAAGTTATTGTTCACATATTCCATTTAGTGTGTGGACACAATTTAAACAAATTCTGCATGGGCTACTCATTAGAAAACTATGTTGAAATAGAATTTCAAGGAGTAATTTGTTACTCAACTAGGAAATGCTGTTGTAAATGGAAAGAAAGGGACTTAACAAGCTAATGGAGAAAGAATCGATGATTCTGCATCAGATCAAGTCTGTTTCAATTCTCCCTCCACTGCTTACTGACTTAAAACTTCAGTCCATTTGTTTTTCTTAAAAATTATTTTCTTATTGAAAAAATGGGATAATAGCACATAACTCATAAAATTGCTAGGAAGATTTGTAAGAAAACATGTTCTAAAAAATCAACATAAAGGAGGCATTTAATATAATTTTGTCCTTTTTCACTTAAGATGACAATCTCAACTGTATTTACATGTTAAAAGAAAAAAACCAGTGGAACTGAAAGAGAACTTATTACTGAGGAACATAGTTTCACAAGAATTTGGAGAGGGAGGTGTCAGGGAAATATAGAAGGTTCAACTTCAAGCAGGTAAAGGAACGATACTTCCTTTGAGAAAAGAGGGGAAGAAATAAGGCATGATTTATATACATGTACCAACATGGAATAAGATGGTCAAGAATTTCATGAGCAACATCTTCTGTTTTCTCTGTGTATTAAACAAACGTTGCTTGAGAGCCAGAAGTTAGGGAATAAGGGAAGCAAGCAACATGGGAAACAGAAGGTTCCCTGGGAGGGAAGGGTTACTGAGCACCCATGAGAACAAACTTGGGTGGATGCCACACTTGTGAGGTGACCTTGAAATACCAAGTCAATACAGGAGTGTTGACAACCTAGCTGGACAGACCCAGGAATCAGAATCAGTAGAGCACAGCAGTAAGTGAAACAGGAAAGGAAGGTATTACAAAGGACACTGAGGTGATGGGTATGTGAGAACAAAGCTTGGAGTTCAAAGCTGGTTAAAAGTCATAAAGAAATAGAATGATTCCAGACACCATCAATGTCAAGAAGCTCAAACAGCAACAGCTATGGAGGGCTGAGGGAGTGAGAGCAGCAGGGGTGAGGGCTGCGGCCAGACATGGGAGCAAAGGAATTTATGAGGTTAGAGGCCTCTGGATATTAACAAAGCTCTGAGTGAAGCCCAGTGAATGTTACTAAAGGAGGAGGTGCCAAGGCTATGTAATAAAATGTCATATACTAGTACAAATTCCCCAATGTTGAGTGTGATTGTGAGCTATATGTAAAATGTACCAATAAAATATTCAATTGAAAAAATTGATAGTGTGGACATAATAGAATCTTAATCTCTTGAATTTCTGCCTGAAAATGCACCTGAAGGAATTACAAAGAAAGCCATAGATCACAATGTTGGAAGTAATTACACATGCCAATGAAACAAGTAAATACTTTTCCAGGGAAACTGTTTTTGCTTTTCAACAGTAACAACTTACACTTGGATATGTTAATATGTTTATGTGAAAAATTATCCTTGCTCCTTCATAACCACTGACAGCTGAGAATTCAAAGGGACATGAAGCCCAGAAAAGAACTATCTACACTGTGGGAAAAACATAAGCAGGGAGATATTCTAACTTTCTTTATGAAGAGAAAATATTAGAAATATCAATAAAGTGCCAGGCATGGTGGCTCACGCCTGTAATCCCAGCACTTGGGAGGCAGAGACAGGAGGATTGCTGCATTTGAGGCTTGCCTGGGCTCCATAGTGAGCTCAGGGCCAGCCTGGACTACAAAGTGAGACCCTGTCTCAAAAAAAAAAAAAAAGAAATATCAACAAAACATAGGAGCTGACTAATTGTGAAATACACCTACAATAAATACCCTCCTATAATGGTTAGTAACCTTCTACAGTAGCTTAACCATCCTCTGAGGAGATTTAAGTGTTTTAAGACTCTTGTCCAGATTCTAAATCCTAAACTCACAAATATCACATTAACTGCTATACCTTCTCATAGGCTTCAAGAACTACTAGATTTTAGTTACTATCTCTCTGGCATGAGTTCTTTCTTCTAGATGAAACCAAGCATGTCTCCTAATTGCTTGGAGTTGATGATAGTTCATCTCAGAAATATCCCAGCCAATGCAGCATGGGGTTGTCGTCTTGATGTCACAAGCCAAACTTTCCTCACTACTCCTAGCAACCAACATGTGAGCATAGCAACAGCAGCTGGTACACCGGAATGGCACTGTTTAAAATAAAAACTTTTCCCAGTGGGCATTTGCAAGTGACCTTTTCATCTCCATCATTTAAAACGTAAGTATGAACATATTTTAGGAAAATACAAAACAAATGAAAACAAAAACTAGTTAGGTATGCAAGAAGAGGACAGTCATAAGAAAATATTACCCTCCAAATGGAATTCAGTTTGCTTTTTACCACTACCAGAAATTCCACTTCACATAATTTGGAAGTTTTGCCCTAATGGTTCCCCAAATTCAAAATTCCATGACCTCCATAAATAGTCATCTCATATCATTTAATTCTTTAAGTGTTGGAAGAATATCTTCCATATTAGGAGCCACAGGATGCCAACATAAAAGAACAATAAAATCATAAAACAAACATGTAAATAACTACAAAACTATAAGATATAAAAGTTATGTGGAGCAGCAGGAGCAGGATCTCTGGTGCTAGATTATGTAGTTAGAACACGAACTGATCATTCTGTAGCAGTGTGGCTGGATAACCTACTTTGCCCTCTCATATTTTTGTTTGTTTTTAGCACCAGGTTTTGAACTCAGGACCTTGTGCTTGCTAGCCAGGCACAGTGCCACTGATCTACATCCTTGGCCAGCCATCTGGTTTTTTATTTCCTCACTTGTGGAATGGAGGTTAACAGCTGCACCTACTTCTATGGGTTGATGTGACACTTAAGTGAGTTAATTCATGTCAAGTGCTTAGAACAGGGCCTGACACACACCAAGTGCTATATAGGTGTGTACTACTACTAGTTCTAAATTAGACTGTGACAGGTGACAGGAAGCAAATTAAGGCATGCAATAGATATTTAGGATAGAACGTATCTCAGGAAATCAGGAAAAACCCTGAGAAAGTAAGGTGGATTTTTCATAGAATGTGATAACAATGATAAGGGAGCATTAAAGTACAAAAGAGATCCACCAGCTAGAGAGAGAAGGATGTAATGGCCTGAGAAGAGAGAGGACAGAGGGATGACAGAGCATCAGGGAGAAGAGAATAGGGCAACATCAGACAAAATAGGTCTTCACTGGCTTTCTCAGAATGAGTAGGACTGCCAAGGCCCGAAGGTGACATTGGTCTATTATCGGGACAGTAAAATAGTTGTGAATTTTCATGTAACTTCTTGTGTGTAACTGAAAGTTCAGTTTTGGTCAAATGAGAAGTGTAAGATGTTGAGAGCTAAGTGAATAGATGCAGGAAAAGTGCAGAAATAGATGCTAAAGTAGAGACAGAGATGCTGGGAAGTGGCCACCATGGTGCTTTGACACAGTGGACTTTGTTACATGAGCCAGTGATTCTCAAAAATGTGTTCAGGTCTCCACATTTGAAATGAGAGCATAAGAAGCAGAGAAAAGAGTTAAAGGGAGGTTTCTTGAGGAAAGAGAAAATACACCAGAGCTGACATCAGAAGCCCCTACTTCCAATCTCCACCTCCTCTTCAAAGGAAGAGATGAATAAATGCCATACGAGAGTCCTCCTATTTTCACCCAAGAGACTGCAAATTATCACTAGAAACTCTTTAATGCATGTTTGGACACTTTTTGAGGTCCAGTGTGTGCAAGTTCACTTTGTCCATGTGGTAACAAAGGCCATGCCAGGGAAGGAACCAGCATGGGGCCATTTATCTGCAACCGATAGATAACATGGGGTGGATCATTGTGAAGACTTTTGCCCCCATGGGATTGACCTAGGCAGAGATCCCAAAAGAGGTCCTACTCTACAGGTCCTACTCCATGTTGCAAGAAAAATAATCCCTTCTTTTCCCTTCCCTTCCCTTCCCTTCCCTTCCCTTCCCTTCCCTT
>PVIC010044503.1:0-14913 GCA_004025085.1 Thryonomys swinderianus
TATTTATCTTTGAGTCATCTAGAAGCTGTTGAATTGATTTCTCATGATCCCTTGCTCTTTTCCATAGATGATACCTTTCCTGCTCGCTGGCTGCTATGCTGTCCTCTAGGTCTGAGATTCGGTTCTCTGCTTCATTCATCCTGCTGCACAAGCTTTCATTCTCCTTCATCATTCCCTGGAGTTCTGCTTGAAGCTGTTTCAAAGGTTCCATTGGTTCTGCTAATTTGGATTCTATTATCTCGCTGATCTCTTCTTTAATGATGTCTTTCACTGAGGACAGTATCTGTTTTGATCTCAGAGATGAGTTCTGATTTCCATTTTACTAGATCCACTTTAGTTACCATCTCCAAGAGTCCTGGTGTTTGAGTTTCAGTTTGCCCTATTTCCCTTTTCTCTGAATTTCCCTGTGGTGGTGATCATTGTGTCTGTTTTTTTGTGTATTTTCTCATTTCTACTCTTTCGTTGTTATTAATGTTCTTCTTTGTCTGACGACTGGGCAGTGTTTGTTGCAGGTCTCTTTCTATTATCTGGGGCCGTTTGGATGCAGCATTTTCCTGGGGGTCCTCCTTGAATCTGTAATGACCCTTGAGAGTTCTCACTCCTGACACATCATGGGAGGTATTTGAGCAGAACAATCATATCATGTTTGTTACCATAATACAAAAAATGTCAATATCAGTATTAAACACAGTAAATAGGATACAAATGTTTGTTAGATTCTATTCTGGAGACTTTGAGCTTATGAGTTACCTCTATGTCTGAGTCCTCACTGTACAGCTCCGGGATATAGTGGGCCGGTGGGCGGCCTTCAGTCTGCTGGAAACGGATGGCGGGGCCCACAGCCTCAGGGTCCGCGTGCAGCTCCCTCAGTCTGCCGGAAATGCACGGCGGGGCCAGCAGCTGCCGGTTCTGCGCACAGCTGCCTTCAGTCCGCGGGAAACACATGGCGGGGCCCACAGCCGTGGAGTCCGTGCGCCGCTGCCTTCAGTCTGCCAGAAATGCACACCAGTTAATTTTTAACCTAACTGAAGTGAAAAACTACATGTCCATTGAGTCAATTCATTAGAAAATAATAATATATAATATGTTATATGTCATCTGCAAATGCAGAAATGAAGAAAAGAGAATAGAAAGAAGGAAGATATCTTAAGCAGAAGAAAATTATATGAGCTTGTCTACCCAAGAAGATCTTCCTGGTGAATATGTACATACACACACACACACACACACATACATACATATATTTATGTACATATCAATTCAAGTAATACATACTCAATAAGTATTGGATGATGAATATATTACACAAATAATCCCAAAACTACTACATTGATTTATCATTTTCAACTTTGCAATGGTAAAAAGTGGTATGTATTCAACAGAAAGTGTACCTTAATTTCAAATTTTGATGTTTTTCCAGACATTATATGTGGTGTGATCCTCTCTGGAGCTGCTGGGCAGTGGCAGCCAGCTTAGCAGCTGGTCAGGAACAATCAAAAGGTTAAACACCTGATCACTGCAGTGTACCGGGCTGCTGAGCTATGGTGTTTCCTAAGTTCAGTCTATTGTCTATTGCATTTTCGGTCTATCGTGTAATGAATTTTCAACTCATATTACTTTTAACATATAGTGAGTTTACTGGGATGTAACTCCATCATAAATTGAGGAACATCCATACAGACTTCCTTGGAGCAACATATTCCCTTCATAAAATAGTTGCCTCAATAAGAAAGGCTGGGTTTGAGTTATAAAGGCTTTTAGTTCCCACTTGATAGTCCTGGTATTGTTTGTATGTTCTATTCATATACAAAACACAATTCTCTAGAAAGTATAAAACATTGTTACATTATATTCAATGTGTACATATATTGGTAAGTGTTAAGAAATATGATATTATAATTACGCTTTTAATGATGTAGGAATCTAAGAGAAAACACACATACTTTAAAATTTACATGAACTGACCCAGAGCAATACAATAGATTATTGAATGATTTTGATTTGATTTCTTTCATTGTTATGTTTTTATTTTTGTTTCTGTCAAAAGGTTCATCTCATGAATGTCTACTTTCTCAAATTAGATAAAAGACTAGAGGTGAGGCTGGGAGTGGTGGTGCATGTTTGTAATTCCAACACTTAGGAGGGTGACAAGGAGCTTTGCCACAAGTTTGAGGCCAGCCACAGCTACACAGTGAGTGCAAGGTCAGCCTGAACTACACAGCAGTACTGTGTCTCAAAACCCATCCCCAGAAAGGAATATAAGTGAGAGTATCACCATAGGCAGTTGATAAACACAATGACTGGGATTTTTTACTTTAAATCTATGTGTCAATTTACATGAAACAGCTTTCACTTAGCCTGTAGGTCTCTTACCAGCCATAATTTAACTGTCAAAAATAAAATCTTCTTAGAAATAATCTTACTGCTACTCTTCTTTTTGCCTCTTCTTAATTACTGTACCTGTAGGCAGGTAGTATAAAGCCTAGTAAGTAATTTAATAGATTCTTTTAGATTCATGATTAACTGATACAAAAATGAAGTATTACTCTTCTTAAATGTAATCAAGTAAAGATTATGGTTTTGATTAGCCATTGAATAGGTCCAGAAACATAATCAGATACTTGCCTATTTTGTCAACCTCTGATTTGGAGTCTTTATTGCAAATGAATGGCATTAATCTACTAACAAGTAAGATAACTGATTTAAGTAGATAGGGAAGAAAATGATATTTTTATGAAAAGTTTCCATCTGTCTTATGTAAAGAGAATAGCTAAAATCTTCTAATAATCTACGAGAGACTATAAGGAGTACATATGGAAACATGGCTTTCCATGCTCTGATGTAAGAATTTTTATTCTATCATCTCTCTTTAAAAAGCAATCCAAAATATATTGTGGACTTTTACAATGTAGTATAAGCTACTCAGAATAGGAAGAATCATGGATTTTTTTCAGAAATAATAATTTCTTTGGAAAAATAAGATGCAAATAAAAAGTATAAATTTAAATTTTCTAAAACTGTGCTGCATAAAAATAAATCTCCATTTATTTCTATCATTTTAAGACCTTTCTCTAACATTTACTTTACCTTATAATATTGAATTTGTTAAAGGATTACTTTCCATTCTTTGGTGCATATACTCTTTCAGTGATCTCATTCTTTCCTATGGATATAAAACCTTACAAATGCTGATGCTTCCAAAGTGTCTAGTACAGACCTCAGGCATGACCACCTACTGTCTATTCTATATATCTGCTTATATACCTCAAATATTTCTAAGATATTTTTTCTTCTTCAAATTTTTATTAGTACATGCTTGCAATACATAATGATTACCTTCATTGTAGAAAACTGGCACATGTCTATAACACATTTTAATTCTTTTTTTTTTTTCATAGTTTTCCTCTTTGTCCTCCTCTCTCCCTAGATTTAATAACCTAAAAATTTTAACTCTTGACCTTCTCTCTTTCATATGAAAATACTCATTTCTAAACTTTCTCATCTGAACTGTTAAATCCAGAAATTTAGTAATCATGCTTGAGACAGTAATACTTCTCTTCAACTCCTACATTAAATCCAACCCAAAGGTCATTCACATCAACTTTTATGTCTCTCTTTATATTTCTCCTGCTTACCCAGTCATGCTGAATTTACTCTTTATGACTTCCTCTTCCCCAATACATTCCCCACATGTAGTTAAATGATTATTTAAAATGTAAGATCTTACCATTTCTTTTTGAAGATTTTTCTAGCTTCTCTACAATTAAGATAAAATATGAATACATTGGGCCGGAGGGTTAGCTCAGTGGTTCTGGCATCTGCCTCGCAAGCGCAAGGTACTGAGTTCAATCCCCGGTAACCACATATAATGCTGGGCATGGAGATACGCACACCAACAATCAACACTGCATACCACAATGCCGGACGTGGTGGCTCACGCCTGTAATCCCAGCACTCGGGAGGCAGAGACAAGAGGATTGCTGAGTTCGTGGCGGCTTGCCTGGGCACCATAGTGAGCTCAGGGCCAGCCTGAAGTACAAAGCGAGACCCTATCTCAAAAAGAAAAAAAAAATATATATATATATATGAATAGATTTAGACTGTATAATTTGCTGTCTTTGTTTCAAACAAGTTGTATAATTAAAATCTGTTATATTTTAACAACTCCAATAAAAAATAACATAAAACTCCATAAACAAAAATAATATAACTCCATAAAAAATAACATCAAGAATCAAAAATGGGATTATATCATATTCAAAAGCTTCTACACAACAAAAGAAGCCACAGCAGAGGAAAAGAGACAACTTACAGACTGGGAGGAAACTTGCTACCTATTCCTCAGACTAAGAACCAATATCTAGATTATATAGATAACTCAAAAATTGGATTATTCAAAAATGAAGATATAATCAAAAGTGGACAATGGAAATGAGAAGACACTTCTCAAAGAAGTATAAATGATTAAATACATGAAAAAATGTTTAACATTCTTGATTATTGGAGAAATGCAAACTAAAACAACACTGCAATCCTATCCTTATTCCAGAAAGAATGTCTACTATCAAGAAATCAAACAATAACAAATGCTAGCAAATCTTCAAGAGAAGAAGGAACTTTTCCATGCTGTTTCTGGGAATGCAAACTATTACAACCATTATGGATAGAATAGTTTCCTCAAAAAGCTAAAACTAGAAATTCCATTCAACCCAGCTATCTCCCTTCTAGCTATCTTCCCAAGAGAGTGAAAGAGATATTTTTAGAGGTATAGTCATATGTATAGCTGCACAATTCTACTACCTAAATTATGGAAATGACTTATATGTCCATCAACAAATAAATCAATAAAGAAGATGTAGTATTTATAGACAATGGAGTATATTCTTCCATAAGGAATGTCTGAGTCATTTGTAGGAAAATGGGTATTCCTTGAGAAAATACTGTTAAGTGAAACAAAACAAAGCACAGGGTTAAATACCACACAGCTTTTCATGAAAAATCAAAACTATAAATAAAGAAAAAAATAAAATATAGATAATAGGAAAGGGTGACATGTCTGTTGTAAATGAGATGGGGACTGAGAAATGGAGGAAGGGAGGCCCACTGTCACCACTCTTGTTCATTATAGTACTGGAAACATTAGCTACAGCAATTAGTCAAGACAAAGAAATAAAAGGAATAAAGATAGGTAAGGAAGAAGTTAAACTTCATTATTCACCAGTAACATGATTCTCTATGTAGAGGATCCTAAAAACTCAACCAAAAGACTTCTAGACTTAATCTCCAAATTAGTAGTGTAGCTGGATACAAGGTCAATGCTAAAAAATCAACAGCCTTTGTATACACAAACAACAGACTCACTGAGAGAGAAACTGGGCACTCAGTCTCATTCACAATACCATCCCAAAACATGAACTATCTGGAAATTGACCTAACAATGAAGGTGAAAAATCTCTACTCTGCAAACTACAGCAGTCTGAAAAAGGAAATAGAAGTTATCAGAAAGTGGAAAGATCTCTCTTGTTCCTGGGTAGGAAGAACTAACATTCCTCCAGAATTACAAATCTATAGAGAACTTTACATATTTTAATTCACAGTTCCTTGATTTTCTCAATTGTAATTACTGAAGTCCTTTATATTTTATTTATATGTTCTGATCTCTTCTATACTATCCTTTGATACTAATTCAAGCTTTGATCTTTCCAGCTCTCTTTAGGTACTGTAGTTTTGTACCTATGTGCTTAGTTCTCTGCTTGAAGCCAGCTCTCCCAGGACTGCCTGGCTAGATCATGACATATCTTCCAAGGAAATCTTGGGTTTCCCATTATTCTGCTTTATAGTGCTGTTGAATAACCCTCAGTCAGTTCTAGTTTACATAATTTTGGATACCTTGTTCAGCTGCACATCCCTCCTCCTCCTCTTTCTCTATTCATGAATCTAGCTTGGGTTTTGATATCCCCTATTCTACCATGTATACCTGAGAAATAAATAATGTCCATTTCTTCTAAAATATAATGTATTTAACTTCTTTAGTAATTATCTGAAATAAAAAGTTAAAATTCTAAATGCCCAAAACATACAAAACAGACACTTAAAAAAATATTTGGGGGTGGGTAGAATTTCTAATATCCCACCAGAATATGGTTAATATATTCAAAAGTAGTTAATGAGTAGCACAGTTTTTTTTAAAAAATAGTCACAGAGAAACTGTCATTTCTCTGGGAGTAATGTTAAATTTTAATTAATTAGAAATTAAAATATTTTAATATAATCATTAAAATGTGTTTGGAAAAAGTTTTAATGCACATTTGTAATACTGGCCTTGGAGGAAAAAAAAATACACACACAAAACAAAACTCCAGACTCTCAAACCCTCCTTTTTTTTTTTTTTTTTTTTTTTTTTTGAGACAGGGTCTCACTTTGTAGTTCAGGCTGGCCCTGAGCTCACTATGTAGCCCAGGCAAGCAGCCACGACCTCAGCAATCCTCTTGTCTCTGCCTCCCGAGTGCTGGGATTACAGGCGTGAGCCACCACGCCCGGCATTGTGGTATGCAGCGTTGATTGCTGGTGGGCATGAGTCTCCACGCCCAGCATTATATGTGGTTACCGGGGATTGAACTCAGGACCTTGCTCTTGCAAGGCAGGCGCCAGAAGCACTGAGCTAACCCTCCGGCCCAACCCTCCTTTTTTTTAATAAAGCTGGTGTTCTCTCATTTCTGATGACATTTTCCCTTGTGATGTACAATTATTTTCCACAGATATTCTTCAACTCCTCTGTTTTTCATATTTGGCCCTGGCTTAATATCCTTGTCACAGTCTTTCCATCACTGGCTGGACCAGACTTTCTAGTTCCTTGTACTAACTCCTTTGAAATCCTCTACCTATGTTTAATATAGCAGGGCGTAAAATGGGCCCAAGGCCCAGATATTGAACATCTATGAATTTCTACCATGGCTTTCTCATATATATATGATTCTGATATATATATCATATATGATATATGATATATATCATATATGATTCTCATATATATCATATATGATATATATCATATATAATTCTCATATATATCATATATGATATATATATACATACATACATATACTAGATGCTTCAAGGTTAGTGTTTCTTGTTTGTAACTATTTATAGCCACAAAATAATAAATGATAAAACTTTTGAAGACGAAGGAACCAAAATCATGGGCCTATGACCCCTCTCTATTGATGGCTACAGATAGTAAATCAATGAACTTGTACTAATGTAGACAAAGGCAAATTGTAACTAAAAACAATACACTCTCTAAGAAAGAAGTTGATAATAAAAGTGGAAAGAAGGTCAGACATTGTGGCACACATCTATAATTGCAGTACTCAGAAAACTGAGGCAGGAAGATTGCCACAGATCCAAGGGCAGATTGGATTAATACAGTAATAACTTGAACTACATTAAGACCCTGTTTCAAAAACAACAACAAAAGTGGAAGCATTTTAGAATCCTGAATAAGTCTGCTCATCTGTACTAAGGGTAAGTTGAGGTCTAACTCCTAGACAATATTGAAAATTTAATTACTACTGACATAATTACTTTTGGTAATAGTATTATTCTTTTGCATCACATTAATGTAAGACCTCAGAATCTTTAAAAAAATTATCATTTGTGAGGCTATTGTTGGAGGAAGAAATGAGCTCAGATCCATGGCAGAATGTTACAAAGAACTGTCCATGATAGATCTGGGTGTACATCTGTGGTACAGGGATTGAACTCAGGACCTTTGCACTGAGCTACAGCCTTAGCCCTCCTTATTTTATTTTATTTTATTTTTTATTTTTGAGGCAAATTCTTGTTAAGGTTTTCAGGCTTGTCCTAAACTTCCATTCTTTTTTCTGGTGTTCAATTAAATTTTTAATGATTTTTAGTTTTTATTAGTACTTGTTTGCAATGCATAATGATTACATTCATTGTGCATCTAATTCTTTTTATTCACCTTCCCCTCTATGTTCCTTTTTTTTTTTTTTTTTTTTTTTTTTTTTTGAGACAGGGTCTCACTTTGTAGTTCAGGCTGGACCTGAGCTCACTATGTAGCTCAGGCAAGCCTCAAACTCAGTAATCCTCCTGTTTCTGCCTTCTGAGTGCTGGGATTACAGACATGAGCTGCCATACCTGGTTCTATGTTCCTTTTTTTTTTTGCCAGCAACAAATTTATTTATTCATCTTATAAATCTTTATAAAATTAATTATCATACATACAGATAAACAGATTAATATCCTCAGAAAGAACCACCATCTCTTCTCTGCTTCTTAGCAGTTACCCTTGCATTTTGTTTTTAATACAACACATGTCACACCATGTTGGAGACAATTTTTTGACTGCCATCCTTGGCCTTTAATCAAATACAGCAAATAAGCAGTACAGGGGTCAAAAGTCATGGAACCAACAACTTCATTTAGTTTATACTGTTGTTAAACAATTAAATATAAAAGATTGGTGGATTCTCTGATTGAATACGATTTGTCACCTTAAATTCAGTACCTAAAATCTTATATTGTTGCTAATAAATGGGTAGAAGCTAGGCTTAGAGGTGCACACTTAATTCACACACAAGAGGACTGAAAGTTCAACCTTAGAGACCAAAGAGTGCTGAGCTATATACCAAGAGGAGTTGTGGGTTTCATGGAGAACCCAGAACTCCAAAGTTACAGCTCATGGTCGGGTGTGAATGGCCTTACATCTCATCATCTCCCTCCCATACTCATGGTCTAGTGAGCTTGTCAGACCCACCATCAGAATGCTCTTGTGCTGGAAGTAGGTCCAATGGCTAAGGCCTCATTTTGGTTCCACAGCTCCAGTTACGGATCAAGATATTTATGACCTCTCCTCTGTATCTGACTCTCTCACTGAGAAAAGAGCTAATAAGTGTTCCAGAACAAAGAACCCACCGAGACCCACTGTGGTCCTATTCATAAGATGTATCTTGAGTGGAGCCTGGTGTGCCAATACACTAAGAACTAGTAACACTGAAGATGATCACCAGCTACATAACAGCAGAGAGTGGCCAGGAGGATTCCTGAGTTCTGCCAGCATCTGTTGGCTCTGAGCAGTGAAAATAATTAACAGTAAGAGCTGATAGTCTGTGGCTTTCAACATCTGGTTCTGTTCATATTAAAAGCTTCAGTCATTTATGTAAATAGGCACACCTTGACACACTAATAAGTGAAATAAATAGATCACAGATATGCAAATACTGTATCTTTTCTCTGGCATGAGAACCTGTAGATGTAAAAGAGTTCTAGAATGTATGATAGATTTTGTGAAATAGGAAATATTCAAAGGGAATGTGGTAATGAAAAGAATAAATATGATTTGAAAAGAAAAAGAAAGCACACATATATAGGGGATGGGGGGTTTGGGGGTGGGTAGAGATACAAAAAATGAGAATTAACTTGTGTCATTACTGGTACAAATTCCTCAATGTTGACTGTGATTGTGAGCTGTACATAAAATGTACTAATAAAGAATTCAATTTAAAAAATTAAAAGAGCTGACCACTGAGGGCATTCAAACCTCAGGGGGTTTTATGCTAAAATACCCACACTTCACCAATTTGTGATTTCTCTACATATTGAGCAAGAACTCTCAGCCATCTTGGAAGTATGGGGACGGACACTCTCTCCCTCTCTCTCCCTCTCTCTCTTCCTTTCTCTCCTCTCTCTCCCCCTCTCCCTCTCCCCCTCTCTCCCTCTCTCTCTCTCTCTCTCCCTCTCTCTCTCTCCCTCCCCTCCTCAAGAGACTATGAAGAAATGAACAGCAATGATGGCTGTGAGCAGCTCAAGAATAAGTCCATGTCTGATTCCCACCCTGTTTGTGACTAACAACCTAAGCAAGCCAGTGACAGAAATAGTGGCTCCATGCTGAGGAATTTCTTGTTACTTCTCTCTAGAGCCAGTGTGACTAGGAGTTATCATGAGAAAGTTTGGACATTACTTTGTTGGTGTACTTATCAGTTCCTGTTATTAAAACAAAATACCATAGATTTGATGACTTATAAATAATAAAAATGTATTGTTCATAGACAAAAAAAAGGAAGTTCAACCTCAGCTTGGCCTATTTAGTGACATAGGAAGATCTTGTATGAAAAAAAAATCCCAGCACTCAGGAGGCAAAGGCAGGAGGATTGCTGAGTTTGAGGCTGCCCTGGGCTACACAGTGAGCTCAGGGACAGCCTGAACTCAAAAGCAAGACCCTGTTTCAAAAAAAAAAAAAAAACAGGGTGGAGTTATAGCTTAGTTCAATCCCCAGTTCATGAAAAGCAGTTGCAACTTTATCTCACTATGGTATTTAGAAATATGTCCCACTAGGAAATGATAATGAATAGATTAGATAAAGCCACTTGGGTAGAGCTCTCATGATTCAACTATGGCAGTTCATAAGTAAAAGAAGAAACTCCACAGATACTGAGCTTTACAATTATCCTTTGGCACAGTCCAGCAGGAGGCCCTTGCCAGAAAACTTGCAATATGTTGTTTGGACTTTGTAACTCTAGAAGCATGAGCCAAAATAAACTTCTTTTCTGTATAAAGTAGCCTGCTTTAGGTATTTTTATAGAAACAAAAGCTGAATAATACAGCAATCACATTCCATTTTCTCAAATCTCAGGTCTCCTTGCTATCTCATTCCTACTTTTCTCATATTTACAAAGTTTTTGACCCAGTGCCTACTTCTTAAACCAGATGTTTTAGAAAGCAGAGATCAGAATCCCTATCAAATGGTCACCTAATTAAATTCCAAGGAGAAATAAGAAAAAATCTTCCTCACTGTTTTAGTTCCAACTAAAACCTAAACTCAAGGAAGGAGAGAAGGGAAGGGTGGTAAAAAATGGAAGAAGGAGTGAGGGGAAGAAAGAAAAAGAAAGGAAGGAAGGAAGGAAGGAAGGAAGGAAGGAAGGAAGGAAGGAAGGAAAGAAGAAAGGAAAGAAATGAAAAGGAAAGGGAGGGAAGAAAGGAAGAAGGCAAGGAAGGAGAGAAGTAAGGAAGAAGGGAGGGAAAAGAGGAGGGAAGGGAGGAACTGGGGTGTACAATATGTTTGGAATGTTTGCATTTTAGCGCGTGATTTTAACACAATAAAACATTCAATAACTTCTCAAAATAAATCTTTAAGGTAGCTACCAACTAGACAATGACACAGTTTAAGTGTTTCCCCAAGTTTTTTAATGCACTTCAGGAATATAAGAACAGATGTAGGGGACCAAGGAATAGGATTTGATACTATCCAGTTTTATGTAAGGAGTAACAATCACTACTATCTCCCACCAAGCAAAAGCAGCTCCCAGGCAAGCTATCACCTTCATCTTATGTGGGCTGTCCTGGGGTCACAGTGGGGCTGAGAAGTTTTGCAAAACACATTTTTTTGCTAACCTTTTTGACATCCACAGAATGATGAGCTTCTTGTTGGCATACATTTAAAGGTACTATGAGACAAGCCAAATAAACTTGGTGTACTAGAGACAGAAATGGGGAAAAAAAAGAGAAAGACATCCCCCAGGAAAATGAATGTAATTTTACTACTGCTTCAAGATTCAAACATGATTTTTTTTTAATATTTAGCATCATAAGTTGTATTCTTCTTTTCCACCAAAATAACTCTACAAGTTCAGTTTATTTTTAAACTATTTTTTCCAAATCACTGTAATAAAATTTCCGTATCTTCCAGCTATAGAAAATAGTTTTACAGTTTAGCACTTCAAAAGCAACCCCCATTAATCACCCACAGTAACTGAGGCACTTTATATACCAAACATTTTCAGCTTAAATTGGAACGTCACTGACTGGCAATACAATGATTTTGTCTTTGCAATTTCTTCTAATCAAAAGGCGTTAAGTCCAAAGTAAGTCTATCTTATAGCCTCATTTAGAGTATTTCTAGTGTCTAGAAGTTAAATGTAGAGAAAATTCTATCAACCCAAGTGGATGAATACAAATACTTTTCTAAAAATATTGCTTGAGGAAAACTCTTTAAGGTTTATTACCCAATACCTTTAAAAGAATAATTATTTAGTAATTTATTTAATCACATGGTGAATTCATTATATTATAAAAGTACATTTTGGAAAGAAAAAGTTCTCTATTCATTGTGCAGTATAAAAACATGCAAAGCAGTTATCCTTCACATTCTGCCCTGTCTCACAAAGGGAAAGTCAGTGTCCTTAAAGATCTACATACTACTTTCTACCAAACAGCGTTATCTGTCCAGAAGTTAGGGACCAAGTTACTTTTATAAGAAAACAAGCTGAAATAGTTTTTAAAGTAATATCTTTAACAGGCATAAACCTTCAGTACAATGATAAATATTGTATGAACAAATTTGATGCTACATTCATGTTATATGTACCTATGGTTAGTACACATAATTTATATCTTTCCATATAATAAAATAAATCAAATTTCAATTTTCTTGAGCTAGTAAAGAAATTTCCTTCCATGTAGCCTATGCTGAAGATCAATTTCCCAGTCAACACTAGAAAAATATCAGGCTAGATAAAGCAGATGTGCTATCTATTGTTTATTCATTAATTCATTCAAAAGTACATGTTAAGCATCTTCTCCATACCAGGTAGTGTGCTAGCTGCTGACACACTACAGTACATAAAACAGACAGTCTAAGGGATAGATTGTGGTTTTGAGGTCAATAGCAACTCAGAAAGGACATTCCTTACAGTTCCTCCTAGTTCTTTCCAATGAGAAAGTGAACCAGAGATGTAGGCAATATTGACATCATAATCAAAGCGTGAAGTTCCTTGTAAATTGTATTTTATTAGGTTTTGTAATAAATTACAGAGTCAGTGTTAAAAAAGTGAGCAATTTATAAATGTTCTTATCAGCACATATTAAATACTAGGATGTTAATTTATTAGTTTTAAAATTAGTTACCAAATCATATTATACAATTAAATCTAATTAATGCAAAGGTATTTCTGAGAAAGTTCTAAAATCCATCATTCTTTTTAAAAGTTATTATTAAGGAATGTGTGAACACATATATAACCCTTAAGCATAGTTATTGCACAGGGAATGAGTTTTGTATAACAGCACTTCTACTGTTTGGGCTCCAGAATCATTTGAGGCTCAGGTGACATAATTCTTTTTGGGCTCATCATGTACAAAGGGTACTGGAGTAGCTCTGTGCCAGTGTGGGAGAAGCTCCAGAAGGCAGCTCAAAAGTTTCTTCTTCTATAACTAGATTGGAAAACTGCCCCACTGCAAAATAAGCTCCTCAAAGCCAGAGATATAGTCACATTCATCTCTGCACACTAGGAGTCTTCATTCACAAACAGTAAGTCAGATACTGTGGCAAAGTGCTATGAAACAAAAGACAGCGGCAATGAACCATTTATGTATCTAAAACATGGGAACAATGCTGATGCCTTCTTAGGACTATGAGAATAAATGGGTTCAGTTCTTACACACAAGAACCACTATAAAATTTTAGTTATCATGATGTCTAAGGTATTACATCATTTCCTTCCTGATACAAAGATGAGGAATTTTCATAGGTGTGCTCCTTGCATCGCCTTAGTAGTCAGAGCTGAGACTATAGAAAGGCATGAAGAAGGAAGAACTCAGTGAGGCACCCATTTTTAGTGTCAGGAGGACACTACATTTTTCACTCTTTCTCTTTAACTTCTAGCCATGTTTGGAATCATCTTCACAAGAATGAATTACCTTAGGACTGTTGAGTGTAGCTTTATTTAGAGTGTGGGAAATTGCCCTCATTTTGTAGAAGGGGTAATGATATGATCGTTTGAAGCAAAGGGGACCAAGGAAGACGAACAAAGGAAAGAGCCAAAAAGAAAAAAAATTAAGATGTGTCATGTGTATCTACCAATGGCACACAATGAACACAATAATTATGCACTGAAAACATGTAATGGTAAAAATAAAAACTAGTGGACGGGACCCAGCAGCTCCGGGCCCGCCATGCCGTGCTTCCAGCGGACTGGGGAACGAGCGGCGGGCGGACCGGACCCAGCAGCTCCAGGCCCGCAGAGCCGTGTTTCCAGTGGACTGGGGAATGAGCAGCGGGCAGACTGGACCCAGCAGCTCCGGGCCCACCATGCCGTGTTTCCAGCGGACTAAGGGAACGAGCAGCCGGCGGACCGGACCCAGCAGCTCCGGGCCCACCTTGCCGTGTTTCCAGCGGACTGAGGGAATGAGCAGCGGGCGGACTGGACACAGCAGCTCTGGGCCCGCCGTGCCTTGCTTCCAGCGGACTGAGGAACATGCGGCGGGAGGGCCGGGCCCAGCAGCTCCGGGCCCGCAGAGCCATGTTTCCAGCAGACTGGGTAACGAGCGTGGATGGACCGGAACCAGCAGCTCCGGGCGCATTGTGCCGTGTTTCCAGCAGACTGAGGGACCAGCCACGGGCGGACCGGACCCAGCAGATGCGGCCCCACCGTGCCTTGCTTCTGGTGGACTGCGGGAGCAGCACACGGACCCCCTGCAGGGTGCAATCCATTTCCAGTGCACTGAAGGCCGCCCAGCAGCCCACTGTATCCAGGAGTGTGCAGTGAGGAGTCAGACATAGAGGTAACTCATAAGCTAAAAGTATCCAGTATAGAATCTAACAAACCTTTTTTGTCTTATTTACTGTGTTTAATACAGATATTGGCATTTATTGTATTATGGTAACAAACATGATGTGATTGTTCTGCTCAAATACTTACCATGATGTGTCAGGAGTGAGAACTCTCAAGGGTTATTACAGATTCAAGGAGGACCCCCCAGGAAAGTGCTGCTTCCAAAGGGCCCCAGATAATAGAAAGAGACCTGCAACAAACATTGTCCTGTCATCAGTCAAAGAAGAGCATTAAAAACAAAGAAAAAGTAGAAATGGGAAAATACACAAAAAACCAGACACAA
>PVIC010044504.1:0-14987 GCA_004025085.1 Thryonomys swinderianus
AAAGAAAGAAAGAAAGAAAGAAAGAAAGAAAGAAAGAAAGAAAGAAAGAAGGAAGAAAGAAAGAAAAAGAAATGGAGGGAGATAGAAAGAGAAGGAAGGAAGAAAAAGAAAGAGAGAGAAAGAGAGAGAGGAAGGAGGGAGGAAAGAAGAGAGGGAGGGAGGAAGGGAGGAAAGAAATTAGGGGGGAAACCACTTTTATAATAGCATCAAGAAAAGTAAAATACTTAAAAATCAATACAATGAAATGCCGGACGTGGTTGCTCACGCCTGTAATCCCAACACTCGGGAGGCAGGGGCAGGAGGATTGCTGAGTTTGCGGCAGCTTGCCTGGGCACCATAGTATGCTCAGGGCCAGCCTGAACTACAAAGTGAGACCCAGTCTCAAAAGCAAAAAAAAAAAAAAAAATCAATACAATGAAGAAAATAAAAAACATATACAATGAAGACTAGCACTCTGCAAAAGCAGACCAAAGATGCTATCAGAAAATGGAAAGATATCCTTTGTTCTTGGATAGGTAGAGCCATTATATTGAAAATGGCCATACATCTAAACTGTTATAAAGATTTAATGCAATCCTGATAAAAAAAATAGCACACCTCATAATCCTAAAATTTATTTAGAGCCAGAAGGAACGTGTAACAGCAAAAGCAATTCTGGACAACAGAGAAAGGCATGGGGCATCAAAATCCCTGGCTTGAAATTACAGAACTACTATGGTTAACCAAAAAAAAAAAAAAAAATGGTACTGGCAAAAAAAAAAAAAAGGCCAGGATCAATGAAATAGAATAGAAATTGAAGAAACAACTCCAAACATACTCAATCACCTTATCTTTTTTATTGATTTGATTGGCACATTTTGCACATACATTATGATGACGTTCAACATTGAGAATTTGTACCTGTACATGACACATCTTGATTTTCATTTTCCCTTTTCTTCTGCCCTCCCTGCAACTAACTCCTATCCCCTATAAACATAAGCTTTGTTTCTGTGCGTGTGTGTGTGTACTATCAAGTTTTTTCTTTCCTTTCTTTATTTTCCCCTACCCACTCTTTCCCTTTCAGCCACCTTATCTCTGACAAAGAAGCCAAACATCTCCACTGGAAGAAAGATAGCCTCTTTAATAACTAGTATTGGGAAAACTGGCTTTCCACATGCCAAAGATTAGACCTAGACCCATTTCAACTACCTCTGAAAAAGAAAGTCTCATCTCATCTGCATGAGGCTTTGGGGGAACCATCTGAACACAAACCATAACACTTACCCTACTCCTTCTCTGAATCTCATGCTAGATATCCTTTCTATGTAGACCCTCTCACTGATACCAAGCGCTAGCATTCCACACTGGGTTATTCACAAGCATGATGCTTCCTCTCCTCCTGAGTCCTGATTCTTCACATCAGCCAACCCTCATGGAGAGCTCTTACTGTCCTGAAGCTCTATGTCCATTCCAAGTTACCTTCATCTCTGGTCCCTCATCTTACTCCAACTGAGCAGCTGCATCCAGAGCCACCTCTCTGCATGGATACCTATGATGTCCCCAACCTTCACTTTAGGACTGAATTGTTCTAGAAGTGATGGAAAGAGAAAGAATGATAAAGGGAAGAAAGAGGGTAAAGAAGAGCTAGGCTTGATACTGAGAAAGAAAATATGAAAGATTATGTCATTCATCCTCATATCCCTTTGTGATTTATTCATCTCCCTTACTAATTACATAAATGCCTATCCATAAATTTGATTCATATTTCAAATAAATTACATGAGTCTGCAATTTTCTAATTGTACTCAATGTTGTCTTACTTGTTGTTTTTCAAGTACAAGGGATTGAACCAAGGGAATGGTGATCTATATCCTCAGCCCGTTTATTTTGATTTGAAACAGACTCTAGCTAAATTGACCAGGCTGGCCTTAAACTTCCAATCCCTCTTCTCCGGTCTCCTGAGTAGCTAGGATTACAAGCATGAGCCACCATGTCCAGCTTCAATGGTATTTCTTTTGAAGTACACACTAATATATGTATCATCAAGTTTTTCAATTAACCTTCTGAGTAGACATAAATGTAGTATAATTATCTATCTAGTCCCTTGTTTGTAGATAGATTAGATAGACTAACATTCAATTATATATTACCCATTTCTCCTTTTATCTCTATTATTTTTGCTTTATGTGATTTGAGACTCTAATTTTGCTTTGAGACAGGGTCTCCCTATGTAGTTCAGCCTGGCGTTGAACTCACTATGTAGCTCAGTCTGACCTCAAACTTGCAGCGATTCTCCTACCTAAGCCTCCCAAATGCTGGGATGACAGGTATATGCCAACATACCTGTAACCCCAGCTTTTGGAAAATTAGTATTTGCTTTGAATACCTTTACTCATTGTTTTACTCTAAACCTATATATGTCACTGTATTTGAAGTGCATCTCTTATAGACATCATAAGATGTACCATATTTTTCATTGATCTGCCAATCTTTGTCCTTTAATTACCAGATTTAGACCATTTACATTTTAAGTAATTTCTTGCATTTCAGCACTTAAGCCTTTCATTGTATTATTTCTGTTTCCTTCTATTTTGATTCTTCTGTTTCTATTCTTGCCTTCCTTTACAATACTTGAGCATTTTCAGACACCTATCTTTTTATTTCTCTATTGTATTGACTTAATTGCTTATTTATTTTTCCAATGCTGAGGGAGGAACCCAAGGCCTCACCCATAACAGGCAAGTGTACCACTGAGCTACATCTCACCCTTAGAATTCCACCTTGATGTGTTTATAATGTTTTCAATATATCTGTTTGTATAGTTTTCTTAATGGCTAATCTATAAGTTATAAGATACATATATAGCTTACCAAATCAGCTGGTATTAATATTTGATCACCTTAAGTGATTGTAGAAAACTTACTTCTATTTATGTCCTTATATATGTCTCACTTTTGAAATTTAATTGTCTTATATTTTCTTTACATACAATAACCACATCAGCTTTTCCTATACTTTTTGCTTCATGCATGAAATATTTAAGAAACTTTTGAGGAATAAAATAGTCTATTATATTTATCCCTATTTTAAGTCCAGTCTGATGCTCTGTTTTCCTTCTTGAAGTTCTAAGCCTGCTGTTTTCATTTCCTTTCTGCTTAGAGAACTTCCTTTACTCATCCTTTAAGGATAGACTTGCTAGAGACTGTCTCTAATTCTTCTTCATCTTTGAAGGATGTTTTCACTAGTCATAGAATTCACAGTTGACAATTCATTCCTTTCAAGACTTGAAGATGTATATAAATTGTACCAATAAAGAATTCAATTAAAAAAAAAAAGACTTGAAAACTGCCGTGCTCTTCCTTCTGGCCTCCACAGTCTCAGATGAGAAATATTTTCATTCAAACTGGTTTTTTACTATAAGTAATATTTCATTTATATCTGTTGCTTTCAAGACTGTTTCTCAACATTAGATTTCAGGAGTTTATGATGTGTCTTAAGGTTTATGTGTAGATAAATTATATAGAGACACAGCATGGAGACAAAGTACAAACTCTTGACAGGTCAGGTGCAGTCTTGGTCTCTTGTGTATTTTCAGTGTAGGGGCCGCCCCGGCGGCAGAGACTATTTTACTCATTATTGTGTCCTCCGCATGAAGTACGGTGTCCAGAAAAGAGAAGACACTCAATAAATGTTGACCAACTGAATGAGAAGGTAGAAAGAAAGAAATAGAAGAAAAAAAGAGGAAGAGGGTGCAAAAGATGAAGAGCCTAAAATGGAGACCAGTGAGACAAGGAAGGGAGGCACCGAGTGCTCAGGAAAAATGGTAGAAATTCTGAGGTGTCCTAAATTACAGCCCAGGCCAGAGGGCTGAGAGAAGAAAGAGGTAAGTTAAGGTAATTTAACTCATTATTTCAAGCTACCTTAACAAAGAAACGAAAAATAAATAACTGTTCCACATTCCTTTCCTGTATAGTAAAGATTTCCCACCAGGCTATATTGTATTTGACTTTGGACCTAACCAACTAGTACCAAATATCTCTATTCCTTAACCTCCTGTCCCAGGACTTTGCCAGCATGGCCTTGTCCTGCCCCTTAGTTATAATCTATGTAGGTTCAGTATTCATTACTTATGCTTTTTCTTCCTCAAAAATGTATTTTTAGATACCTCAACTTCTTGGAGCCAGATCTTGCTACACTACTGATGGTTTAGAGAATTTGTCCCAAGACTGGTCCTTCCACGTTTGGCTAGATCTGCAACAGCTCTTTCAGAGACTCCCCAGTCTATTTAACAAAACCAAACTGTCCTAAACTCTGGAATGTCTTATACTTAGGAGGAGAAGAAAGTTCACAGTGTCCATAAAGAGAGTCGATGTGCAAAGGCAGGACTTTGACACTAATAAAAAACTACGCAATTACCCAAGCACCTGGACCTTTGTTAAACATAAATAATTGTTACAGGGTAAACTAGGAAGAACTGGAGGAACTACAACCAGTTACCCACTGACAAAGCCTGATATACTGTTTCGTTAAAATGAGGAGCTGTTAGTTTCAGAGATGTGAAATCCTGGCTGTTGTCCTCTTATACCTAGCACTTCACACCACATTCCCAATTCCTGAAGAGCTAGTTTCTAGTCTTGGTTGGTGAGCATGCGCACCCCACCCCACACGGCCAACTGGACGACAGAAGATGACGTCCATTGGTGCGTTGAGCAGACGCCTATTGATGACCTCACTCAAAGGCCTGGAATGCGGCATAGTGAGGGGCGTGGCCTGAGGAGGCGTTGCCCTGGCTCCAGGTGTAAACACTTGCTCCAAGAAGGGAGGGAAGAACATGCTGAAGAGAAGGACAGCTGACTGACTACCCTAGGCCCCGGTTCTCCAGTGGCTGATGGGTGGCCATGGATTTGTATCTCTACAGCTGTAAGGCTGGTAAAGCTGTGGCTGCCAAGGCAGCTGCCAGCGCAGCCGCCAACACCCAAAACTCGGAAAAAAAGAGTAGCACAGTGAGTGGGGTCCACGACTAAATCCTCCTCCTGACCTACAGGTGGAACCACGGGGCAGAGACCTTGACTAAGAGGAGGAAATGGAGTGGATCCGTAACAGTTCAGCTTACCACACCCTGGCGAGGACGTGTCCTGGGAGGGACCCAGAGGCTGAGTTGATGACCTGGAGAAGCAGAGAGGCTTTCTGAGGGGTCAGCCAGCCGGGTCACTTCAATTTTATGTCATTCTTTGGTTTATCTGGGGGTATTAACACACTGAAATGTGAGTAGATAGGCCAATGTTAGTACCTAGCAAAAGAGACAAACTTTCCGATTGTATCTGACAGGGCCCACCAAAACCCCCCGTTCTAGAGATCGGAGTGGCTAACCTCTTAGATCTGCCTCTTGGAGTCAAGCTGCCTGTTTTCCCAGGAAGCAACAATGTATTCTATACTACATATTTAAGTCAAAAGGTAAACTAAGTTTTAATAGTGTGTAAGTGATTCTCTTTACCCTTTTAAGCTTGCTATTATTTTAAGCTTGAAATATTTTGGTACGGGTTATATTGTGACAACTTCAATTTCACACACCAGCTGGGATTAAATGAGTTAGTATGTTTGTCTCTAAATCTTTTTAATGATAGAAGGCCCTAGAATGTCTCAGCTGCCCCATCTAGAGCCCCATTCACCCTTTTTTTCCATCTAAAACTTCATTCCCACAGGTTGGAGTCTTTTCTGCCTACTTACAGACCATGCTGATCCCTACTTCTGTGCCTTTGCCTGTCTGGGTCCCGAATCCTGCCACGCATTCTCTCCTTCTCTACTGTCAGCCACAACCTCTGCTCAGGGGCTGGGTTAAGGTTGAGGCAACCAGCTAACTATTCCATGAGGAATTCCATAGGCCACTTCTAGCCACAAGATGAGTCTGGGAGAGAAGACAAAGACAAAAGAAATAGGTTTGCCCAAATCATTTCCTTGTCTGTATTCTTTCACTTCACATTTTGCTGGCATGGTTTATTTTTCAATGAACATCTTAATCATTTCAACAGATTGATGTTTAAATGTGTGACTTCATTCACTTTGCATCGGTCATACTTCTGCATCTGTTTGTTTGCAGCTTTATCAACCTTCTTTGGGGTTTAACCTTTCTGACCCTTACTGTCGGCTTTTGGAAACAACCTATAAAAGCCTTCATGATCCACACCTAAAGGCCTACTATCAAAGAAAAGACAGGCAGAGGATGCTAAGGAGACGCGGATTCATCACCAGCAATAATAAGGTGTGTTGAGGCCACTACTTCCTATTAATCAGCAAAAAACCTGGGGACTAGATAGACATTTGCGTCTGTGTCTCACTGGGAACCTGTGTCAACTTTTACTTGAGCAGTAGAAGCTACCTAATAAAAACTCAGTGAGGGCCTGGAGATTTAGCTCAGTGGTTCCAGCACCTGCCTAGCAAGCGCAAGGTCCCTGGTTTGATCCTGGTAACCACATACAACAATACCAGGCATGGTGGTGACTCATGCCCACCAGCAATCAGTACCACATACCACAATGCCAGCCATGGTGGCTCACGCCTGTCATCCCAGCACTCGAGAGGCAGAGGCAGGAGGATTGCTGAGTTTGAGGTTTGTCTGGGCTACATGGTGAGCTCAGGGCCAGCCTGAACTACAAAGAGAGACCCTGTCTTTAAAAAAAAAAAATCCTCAATAACTAGGGCCGGAGATTTAGCTCAGTGGTTCCAGTGCCTGCCTCGCAAGTGCAAGGTCCTCAGTTTGATCCTGGTAACCACATACAATGCTGGGCATGGTGACTCACGCCCACCAGCGATCAGCACCACATACCACAGTGCCAGGTGTGGTGACTCACACCTGTAATCCCAGCAGTCGGGAGGCAGAGACAGGAGGACTGCTGAGTTCGAGGCTTGCCTGGGCTACATAGTGAGCTGAGGGCCAGCCTGAACTACAAAGCAAGACCCTGTCTCAAAAAAAAAAAAAATCTGCAATGCTGAGTATGATTGTGAGCTGTATATAAAATGTACCAATAAAGAATTCAATTTTAAAAAGAGGTAACTTTAAAAAAAAAAACCTCAATAACTGACTCAGTCAGTATTTGGGTCAGGAAAAATCAGGGGGCTGTTTTTTCAAAAATTATTTCCTACTTAATCATTTTTCTTTAAAAATAGTGAAAGATGACTACCAAGTATTTTGAGTATGGAAAGACTGCATAAACACATACATGTATTACTTTACCAGTATGTATTTATCCTCCCTCTGAAACACATATAATGCCTTACCTTTGCTGTAAAATTATTTTCCCATGCTTTTTGGGAAAACTAGAGACAAAATGGAATTTGGCAGGATACAGCTGGGTGTAATAAATTTACAGGGTATGATATTATCATTATGTTGGTGTTTTGTTTTAATAGTTTTTGACTGTGATGTGAGATTTATTAATGAAATAGTATTATTTAGCCAGAAATCTCCTGGTGATAAAGCAATTGGACCGAGATAGTGCCTTTAAAATTCTTACTAAAATGTACTATTAGACTTGATCCCCAATTTATCACTAAAATGTTCTTAATATTCTATTTGTCTGGAAAGTATTATGACTGTTACAACTTTATACTTATATTTCTGGATTTTGTAGGTCATATGTTCCCTGAGTGAATTTAATAAGTATAGGCAATATCTGACCACCTTAAAAATAGACTTTGAAAGAAAATGCAACAGCAAGCATGTAAGTACTTCAATTTGTTTTATTTTGGACTCATAAGAAATTTTTATGTAAGGTTTGGCCTAATGCAGATTACTTGCTTAAGATATTCTAACACAGAAATATTAAAGTAACAAATCAAATAAGATCCCTAAAGGGATCTATAAAAGATAAAATGAGACAATTTGTTCGTTGCTCAATAAAAAATAAAATAAATAAAAATTTTATTTATCTGGAATAGAGCCACATGGCTTAAATGCAGGTTAACAGTATTAATCATTTGCAAAATACAGTTCTAGGTATATCAAATGCTAGATTATTTCTGGAAAATATAAATCTTTAATACCCTTTTCTTCAGAAAATTATTAAGAGTAATGTAAATAAGTTGCATGATATCCAGAAAGTTGGTGATAGTCGTGATGCCACAAAATTCCATCAATGGCTGCTACAGAAAGAAAAACAGATAACTCCAGAGCAAGCACTGGAGAAGAAACGCAAGTATGGGCAAAGCTAATGCATATTATATGGGCATATTCTGGACCCCCAAGAACTGTAAAAATACTAGAAAGACTTGAATACAGGATGAACTAGACACACACACACAGTATTGAATGTGGAAAGAAGGTAGATAAGAGGTAGGGGGCTCGGGGACCTTGACACCAAGGCTGGGGAAAGACCTTCCTGCAGCTGCTACTACACACATCAGTGTCATTACTTGGAAGCCGAGCCTGGGCCTCAGGAGGTGAAGGTACGAGTTATAGTGCTGTTTCTTTCTCTTTCATCCGAGGTGGAGATCCATTCATCATCATCTAACTCTTAAATTCCATGCTCACTTCACAATATGCCAGAGTGCATATTGATCCACGGAAGCCCCAGGCCAGAGTCTGTGGGCTTCTGTTCCCTCTGACAGCGAGACTGACCCTCCCTATGGATGAAAGTTGTTCAGGGAAGCCAGCATGCCCTTATCAGTAAAATTTTCTGAATTCAGTCTTTGAGTTGATTTTGGGCATCTTTGGAAAGAGCCAAGACCACTGGATTATGAGTAAATGTTCTTAATCACTGTGTTCTACATTCTGTCATTATCCTAGCTACAATAACTGAGAATTCTGTAACAGCCTGGTAAGATGAGTACATCATGGTGAGTTGGTGGGGTAAAGGCTCCTGAATAACTCAGTTTCCTCTAATTCAGAAAAAAAAAACAGGCAATTTGGAAATATTAAGATAGATAATCCCATCATGAAAGAAACATCCAATTTATCTTCACTTGTATTTGCACTTTTACCTAGCTATTTAGATATGACTAGTAAAGAAGTAGACGAGATTGAAAGCGCAGCAGGAAGCCAGAGTGTGCTCCAGATGAAGAAAGAAAAAATACCATATCAGGACCACATACGAAGAAAACTGCATGGACAACTTGAGGAGGTGAAGAACACCACATTTTAATATTAGGGTTAAATATTAGGGGGACCCATATAGATGTTTTATTTATAAGCATTTTAACAGTCTCACCATATTAATTGAGGTATTACAGTTCTAAAAAATAAATCCCTGTTAATCTTTTATCCCTGCTATAATAAACAAGCTTTTAATTAAAGCCGACTTCTAGCACAAATCACATGCCCCAGACATAGCCACATTTCATCTGCTTCTTAAAATTTTATAATTTAGCTGTAGCAAAAAGTAATCATGCATTCTTATTCCCCTCCAAACACAGACAGGTCTATTATTTGTTTACTTTCTTCATCAAAATAAATTTTAAGAGCAGCAGATTTCAGATGATAGATCCTTTGCCTCCAGATGCAAAAACCCTCTTGTCTGTTTCCCTGTAGATGCACCTTTGGAGCTAGGACTATACTTGAATTAAGCTTATACAATAATAGTGAAATAAATGAGGCCTAGTGGTGCACTCGTGTAATCCTGGCACTCTAGGAGCCTGAGGCAGGAGGATCATGAGCTCAAGCCTAGACCAGACAACTTGGCCACTTAGTGAGACCCTGCCTGCAAATAAAAGATGAAATAAAAGAGCTGGGAAAGTAGTCAATGCAAAGACCCTGGCCTCAATACCCAGGCCTAAAAAAAGAAAAAAGTCACTTTGCCATTCCAATGCATCCACAAGTCCACCAACAGATCCCCAGCGAAGGAGCAAGATAAGCCCATTCTAAAGTCAGTGCAAGATTTTCATCATCATTGACACAATTTCTGTTAAGCCATTGATTTAATCTAATTCACTTGTCGGTGTGAGGTAGAAAGGATACGGTACTAAATAATATAGTGAAAAAGAATCCATGCTGACAGCTGTAACGCTGTGCTCTTCAGGAGTGGAAAAATAAAGAAATGTTACTTCTGAGAAAGATCGAAGAAGAAGCAAAAAGAGACATGGAAAATGAACAACAACGTCAGAAAATGAGAGAAAAAATTTCTCGGAAGGTAGTGAACTTTTACAAAAGATGTGGGTGGGCGGGCCGGAGATTTAGCTCAGTGGTTCTGGTGCCTGCCTCGCAAGCGCAAGGTCCTGAGTTCCATCCCAGTAACCACATACAATGCTGGGCTTGGAGACTCACACCCACCAGCAATCAGTACCACATACCACAGAGCCAGGCGTGGTGGCTCACGCCTGTCATCCCAGCACTTGGGAGGCAGAGACAGGAGGATTACAGAGTTCGAGGCTTGCCTGGGCTCCATAGTGAGCTCAGGGCCAGCCTGAACTGCAAAGCGAGACCCTGTCTCAAAAAGAAAAAAAAAAAAAGAAAAAAAAAAAGATGTGAGCTATTTGAGGAAAGGCTTTTGCCATTTTTGGTAATTTAAAGTATTGGCAGACGGAGCCTAAACTCACAAGGCCAGGTATTATTGATGGAGAGACCCAAGGTGGCACAATGCTGAGTTTCAAGGGCTGAAGTGGGAATAACCTGCAGAAAATGAGCAAGGAATTGAATTGCACCTCATCATTAAAATATTTCCTTGGGCTGGAGGTTTAGCTCAGTGCTGGAGCACTTATGCAGGACAGGAAAAAGTAGTCCTTGCTTTTTGCTATTCTACCTTTGTAGTTGGGTGACTGTAGGAATTTCCAGACAAGAGTACACATTCAATTCAGATGTATTTAGAAGATTTGTTTAAAAGCTCTGTTTTCAATTCCAGTGGCAAGTTAATATTAAATATTTTAATACTTAAACATATTTTAATATTTCAAAAACAATCACAGCTGGAGAAAAGAATTGCGCACCATTTGCAAAAACTGCAAAGAAATGACCATCAAGAATCAAAGGGAAGTACATCTGGAAACAAAGGCCAAGATGAAATAGGTGAGACAATGAAAGACAAAATAGCTTAAGTAGATGCATATCTGTATATTACATATTAATATCTTTATAAACCCCTTCTTTTGGAGAGGATGCAAAACCCTTCCAAAAAATAAGTCCCCAGAGCTCATCCTACCTGTGTAAGGCACTTCCAGTCACGGCTCCAGTTTTAAAGTGTGCAAACATGCCCACAGTATGTATATTATATGTATAATATATGTGTGTGTATATGTACATTGTAATCATGACAAGTTTATTGTTCATATAAAAAGACTCAGTAGATAAGATTGCCAGTGTGTCCTGTTTCCAAAAGGGCCAGTAAGCGGAGACAGCACACACAAACAGACAAATGAGGGAGAGTGAAAGAAATAGGTTCAACAGGAGGACCCAGTGCCCTAAAAAAAAGGACACAAAATTATTGAAAGCAGGAAAGAAAGTTTAGGGGAAAAAAAATCACTCTTAAAATGGAGAAAAATATAAAGAAAAGTATAGAAAAGTTTAAATGTACCAGTAAGAAAAGATTATACAAAGTATAGAAAGAGAAAGATAGTGAAAAAGAAGGAAAAGTTTTTAAAGGCTATAAAAAGACATGTAAATATACGCGAAGAAAGAAATACCAAAGGTAGGAATTTAAAAGTTGAAAAGAAGGAGGTAGTAAAAATAGTATAAAAAGAAATAAAGAATGAAATGCAGCCAGACATGGTAACACATACCTATAATCCCAGAATTTGGGAGGCTGACGCAGGAAGATCACTGTGAGGTGGAGACTAGCCTGAGCTACATAATGAGTTCAAAGCCAGTCTGAACTCCACAGTGAGACTTTGTTTTTAAAAAATGAGATGGAGCCGGGCGTGGTGGTTCACGCCTGTCATCCCAGCACTTGGGAGGCAGAGGCAGGAGGATTGCTGAGTTCGAGACTTGCCTGGGCTACATAGTGAGCTCAGGGCCAGCCTGAACTACAAAGCGAGACCCTGTCTCAAAAAAAAAAAAAAAGAGTTACAGAAGAAAGAGGAGAAAAATTCAAAATGAGGATTCACTGAAGAAAGAATAAAGGAAGGAAGGCAGGAAAGAAGGAAAGAGGAAAACAGAGAAGTTTACAATGGACAACGCTAGGGAAAGCAATACACTAGCAAGGGCAGCATTGTGAAAGCAAAGCTGGGGTTGGAAGAGGAAGAGCCAGAGAGAGAGCACTGCGGCTGCTGCGAAGAGCAGATGCAGGAGGGAAACGGACAGTGAACTGAGGCGAAAAGTATATTAAGCCAATTCAAACAGTCGGTAGACACACAGATGCCCCGCTGTGTAGCTAGTACTGACTTTTAAGAGGAAAAGTCAATAAAGATAGAAGAAAAATATAGAAAGAGATAAAGAAAACATTTAGTAGGCAATATAAAAAGAATAAAAGAAATAAGGAAAGAAAAGAAGAAACAGACAAAAAAAAAAAAAAAACAAAGAAAAAGCAGCCATGTTTATATAGTGGCTCAGCAGAGAAATGAATTAGAAAAGGGAGTGACAGCAAGGGGGGGGCAGGTAAGGAAAGCAGGGCAGTTGGGGCAGATCTGGGGAGTAGGGGCCCGGAAAACACAAAGAATGCAGACGGAAAGATAGATGGTTTGTGACTAGATAAATGGACACAGAGACCCAGATGAGCTGCCAGGAAGGTAGAACTGGGCAGACAAGTGGATGCCAGGGAAGAAGAAAAGGTAAAGTTCCCTTCCAGTAAATGAATGCACAGAGGAAAGCAAAGTAGAAGGCAAAAAAAAAAAAAGGAAGGAAAGAAAAAGTTTTAAAGGGGGAGACAATACAGAGAGTTTTTTAAAAGGGAAGGATGAAGAGATGGAGGAAGGAAGAAAAGATGGAAAAATAAGAGAAGAAAAATGAGGAAAGTACAGAAATACAGAAGGGACAGAAAGGGAAAAAGCCTGTCCTGAGAGCAAAAAAAGCAAAAATATGCACAACATATTCTAGGAGGCTGAGGCAGGAGGATTGCAAGTTTCAGCCCAGCCTGGGCATCTTGGGAACTTACACCCTTTCTCAAAGTCACAAAGCGTTAGGGAAATCATTTAGAGCTAGAGCTGAGCCCGGGGCTTCATGAACCAAGGGAGAGGGACAGGGAGAGGGAGCAGAGGGAGAGGGAGTCTGTGGAGGAGCTCAGCTGATACTGGCTCTCCCCACCCAGGAACGAGAGATGTCCTTCCATTTTCAGATGTCTTCTTCTATCTCCTTTTGCAGAGTGCTGTAGTTCTCAGTGTAGGGATCTTTCACTTCCTTTCTTAGATCGCTTCCTATATATTTTGTAGCTTTCTCTTAGTCTCCATTGCATTAATTCCTGCTCTGATCCTTATAATTTCCTCCCTGGTGAGAGGCTTGGGTTTGTCTTGCTGGTCTTCTGCTAGTAGCTTGATGTTCGGCATCAGATCATTTATGTGAGTTTGCTCAATTCTCAGGGTGTAGGTGTTCACTGCTATGAATTTCCCTCATAGAACTGCTTTCATTGCATCCCATAAATTCCTGTATGTTTTTCTGGACTTACCAGTTAATTGTAAAAACTGTTTAATTTCTTCTTTAAATACTTCTGTGACACACTGGTTGTTGAGCAGAGTGTTATTCAAAAAAAAAAAAAAAGAAAAGAAAAGGAAGAAGGGAAGGAGAGAAGGGAGAAAAGGTTGAGAGAAAAAGGAAGAAAAATTTTGGGCCGGAGATTTAGCTCAGTGGTTCCAGTGCCTGCCTCACAAGCACAAGGTCCTGAGTTCGATCCCCGGTAACCACATACAATGCTGGGCGTGGTGACTCACGCCTGTCATCCCAGCATTCGGGAGGCTGAGAGAGGAGGATTGCTGAGTTCCAGGTTTGCCTGGGCTACATAGTAGCTCAAGGCCAGCCTGAACTACAAAGTGAGACCCTGTCTCAAAACAACAACAACAACACAAACAAACAAAAAACACAGGCTGGAGATTTAGCTCAGTGCTTCCGGCGCCTGTCTCTCAACTGTAAGGTCCTGAGTTCCATCCCGGTAACCACATATAACAGTGCTGGGCGTGGTGAGTCACACCCACCAGCAATCAGTACCACATACCCACATACCATATTGCTGGGCGTGGTGGCTCACGTCTGTAATCCCAGCACTCGGGAGGCAGAGGCAGGAGGATTGCTGAGTTCGAGGATTTCTTGGGCTACATACATAGTGAGCCCAGGGCCAACGTGAACTACAAAGCTAGACCCTGTCTCAAAAAAAAAAAGCATAAAACAATATAAAGACTTATAAAATAGACAAAAGGGAAGTCACTACAAAAAGATATAAGTGAAATGTAAAAACAGCGTACAAATGTGAAACAAGAAGAATGGAAGGAAAGGGAAGGAAAAAGAAAGGACATGGAAGGGGAAAAGGAGAGGAGAAGAAAAAAGGAAGGCATGCAGACAGGACGGTAGAGAATGAAATGGCCAGGGAAAAGACAAAGGAAAAGGCAAAAAAAAAAAAGGAAGAAAAAGAAGTGGTAGAAAGAAAGAAGTTTACAGTGACAGGTCTGTAAGAAAGAGTGAAAAACCGGAGAACGTGAGAGTGAGCAAACAGAAGAGTTTGGAATGGTGGGGCCAGTAAGAAAAGTTAAATTGTGGGCAGCAAAGAATGGCAGAAATCTCTAAAGTTTGCATCAGTCAAATGTTACAGAAATATAGAGCAACAAATAGATGCCAGATAGAGGGGACAGGAAGAAGCAATAAACAGGAAAGAAAATGTTAGTTTTCAAGCAAACAGTGAATTCAGTATGTAGCCAGCTGGAAAGAGAAACAGCAATGAAAAATGTTTCTTAAAAGTTCAGTAAACAGGGCCGGAGGGTTAGCTCAGTGGTTCCGGCGCCTGCCTCGCAAACGTAAGGACCTGAGTTCGATCCCCGGTTACCACATATAATGCTGGGCGTGGTGGCTCACGCCTGTAATCCCAGCACTCGGGAGGCAGAGACAGGAGGATTGCTGAGTTCGCGGCGGCTTGCCTGGGCACCATAGTGAGCTCAGGGCCAGC
>PVIC010044505.1:0-14964 GCA_004025085.1 Thryonomys swinderianus
TTATTCAGTCTTTCAGTCATTTATTCAGGCATTTTCTAAAAATTTTAATTATCTACATTTAAACATGGCTTCAGAGTTTTTTGATCTCCTTGGGCTAAATGTAGATAGTGGATATTCTCACAAAACACAGCTGGAATCATTAAATTAAGATCTTTCATGAACAAGTGGGCTAATCAGATACAGCTGCATTATTCATACTATTTAACTTAAAATTATGAAATGTTTATAAAATCACAAGATTTTGTTGGTTTAGTTACACTGTGAATAACAAAAAATAAAGCTTCAAGCAAGCATAAAATGATGCCTTGAGAGAATGTTATTTAATTTTGATGACTTTGCAGAGGTTTTTGGAATCTTCTGTTTCTTACTCTCATTGCTTTTTCTTTTGATTTCAGTGTTTGCACGGTGATTCTTTTTAACAGCAGTCATCAGTTTTCATATAGCATCAACATCTCCAAAATCACCATAAACATTTATTTTTCATCTAGTCTATCTCGGAAAACCCACAATAGAACTTGGGAAGGGAGTCTAGGGAAGAAGAGGAGTAATAACCACAGAAATTTTAGCAGATTTTTTTTGGAAACTTGCTTGGTATTGAAGTAACAAGTGGACCTCAATTAACAGCTCATGAAGTAATAGATAATTTGCTGCTCTATGCACTGATGGAAGTCAAAATATCACACTATGGTGCTAGAACTTTTAAAATCATGACCACATTTTGCTAACGGATATGCACCTATACAAGCTTCCCAGAATGTCAGGGCAAGGATCACATTTCTGTCTTGGTGTTGGCTAAAAGGCAGTATGTGAAGAGCAATCCTCTTTCTACTTCAAAGTTATTTGGTCATTAAGACTGTGATATCACATATTCAAGGCTTTTAAAAATCACCTGTTCTTTTTATTAATTCATTAAGTTTATTTTAACTAATATATAAAAGCACAAAATTATACATATTTATAGGGAATCATGGTGTTCTCATCCATGTATATTTTATATAGTGTTTTAACCAGTATAAACATATCTCCACAAAATTTATCATTTCTTCATACTAAAAACTTTCAAAATTCCCCTTCAGTATATACAATATAGGTATGTGGAAAGATTCCACTGAGCCCCTTCAGTATGTACAGCTAAGACTTTTTCAAGCATTTCAGCTAAACTTTTTGAAGTGTGGAGCACATTTTCTGTAGTCCTCCTACTGTAAAATACCACATAAGAACTTCTTCCATTTAATCGCACTGTAAATAGCAATTCGTACCCAGTGATCGATGCTCCCCCAATCTTTTGTCCTCCCTAACTCCTTAACTATCTTTGTCTTCTCGACTTCTGCAAGAACAATTTTTACATACTGTACAAGGGAGATAATGCAGCATTTGTCTTCCTGTGCCTGATTTATTTCACTTAAAATCGTAATTTCCAGGGGTTACCCACCTTCCTGGGTTCCCCTTCTGTCTCTCTCAGGCAGAAGCTTTTCTCTCAGTAAAGTTTCCCTACTGTAACCTCCACTGTTCATTTCTAAAATTCATTCTTCCCTCTTAGAGAACACGAGCTGGCGTTTCAGAAGGGGAGCTGGACCTTGCTCCGCTGTGTCAGCTGGGCGTGGTGGCTCCCGCCTGTAATCCCAGCACTTGGGAGCCAGAAGCTGGAGGACTGCCAGAAGTTCGAGGTTTGCCTGGGCTACAGAGTGAGATAAGGGCCGTAGTGAACTACAAATCGAGACCCTGGATCGAAAAAAAAAATCATGATTTCCAACCATGCTGTGAGGAAGTGGCTGGATCGAATCCTTTTTATGGGTCAGTAGTACTCTATTATTTGTTTGTCACATTTTTCTGACCCACGCTTCAGCTAAGAACACTTAATGTTCATTTCTTCTGTGTTGAATAGACACAGTAAATGCAGGAGTCAAATTTCTATTAAGATATATTGATTTAATTTCCAAATACACAGTAATAGGATTGCTGGATTATGTAGTAGTTTTATTTTTAACATATGGAAAAACCAACAGTGTTTTCCATATGGCTGTGCTAGTTGTTATATGCCTGTCAATAGTGTTCCAATGTTTATCTTAAATTAATTAAAATTTTAAAAACTGCTATTTCTGAGCTGTGTATTTGTTAAAGGGCCTTGCATTTTACTTCAGAAGTGAAATTTCATGGCTGTATTTCACTTCAACACAGGAGTCTGGCCATGATTCTACACGTTTATGGCCTGTTAAACCAATATATATTCATTGCTTAAGAGAATCTACATACAGACGTTATAAAATGGCAGTGGTTATTATATACTTAGTCTCTATATATGGGAATATAAATTTAGAAAATAATATAATAAACATATTTTAAGTTTTTAATAATAAATACATCTTGCTAGCAGGAAAAGTTTAACATTTTCAGTAACTTTTGATAGATGCTATATATTTTTAGATATTAACTTAATAATTTAAATAATCATTAGTTTTTAAGGTTTGTTCAAATAACTTCTCCATTTTCATTTTTATAAATATTTAAAAACTTCTACTTGTCCCCACTTTTTTTTTTTTTTGAGATAGGGTCTCACTTTGTAGTTCACGCTGGCCCTCAGCTCACTATGTAGCCCAGCCAAACCTGGAACTCAGCAATCCTCCTGCCTCTGCCTCCTGAGTGAGTGCTGGTATTACAGGTGTGAGCCACCATGCCCCCAGCACTGTGGTATGTAGTACTGATTGCTGGTGGGCATGAGTCACTATGCCCAGCATTGTATGTGGTTACCAGGATCGAACTCAGGGCCTTGTGCTTGCGAGGCAGGTGCCGGAACCACTGAGCTAAATCTCTGGCCCCTTGTCCACACTTTTATCAGAAATCTAACATTGCTTGCTATTATAAGTATGATACGTATGACTCATTCTTTTAAAATCTATAATATATGCATTTCTTGCTCTCAGTGATTTCTGACACAAGAACCCCTTTATGTATTTTTTTTCCATGGGGGAACCCAGAGTGAAAAACTTTATTATCAATTGGTCTCCACAAAAAAACAAGTGAATATACCTAGAAATATGCCCCCCATGGGGAACCCAGAGTGAATAACTTTATTATCAATTGACCCTTTATGTAATTTTAAAGTTATATTCCCCTGGACTAAACTTTTGTAGAATTGAAAACAATCATAAGTATGGAAAATTGTGAGCACGCTTTGGAAATAAAGTATACTCATTCCATTATGGTGAGCACAGAAGAGATTCTTATTAGATTAGAACTGTCACATTACCTAAGAAATTATTTTAGATTCTTATGTTAATTCCATATTGATAATTGGGATAATTTCCTTTTCTTTCCTCTCTCTTTTGTTTTGAACAGAAATATTTCCTGCTTGTGTATTTATTGCTAGTGAAAGAATTTGGTTGTGCAGTAGATGTCACTCTAGGCCTGTTTTGCCATCATTTGATTCCTTTTTGTTCACAATATCAAAACTGAATTAGACATTTTCAATTCCTTGGAAGTTAAAAATATTAAATATATTTTAATGGTCAACTTTAATTGCAGATCCAAAAGAGAAATAGATTACTTTGTACATAAAAAATAATCATTTCAAGATAACTATACACATAAAGATTCCTACATTTTATGATGGTCTGTTTCTAGGTGAAATGTGTATTAAGGTATATGGCAATTCCCATTTAATGTTCCCATAAACTCAAATGCACCAATGAAACTTAATAAATTGGGTAAAATTTTAATTTCTTCATTTCTGATATTATCTATGGAAAGTTTGCTATGAGGCAAAATCCTGTTGGAGGTTATTTGCTACTTCTAAATGCTCCCATGAGGAAGTAATTTGCCTTGCCCTTCGTAATTTGTTAAAGAACAAATTATGGAAACAAGTTCATTTTGTAGTCCTTTTCCTTTAGAACATTCACTTTAGAGTCTATTTTTTACATTATTTCTTTAACACTTAACCTTCCCTGTTTGATTCTAAATCACTGCCATCTTACATTTCTGTAAAGCTCTCAATAAAGAAATACCATTTTATTAGGTTTAAATGGAAGATTTAGTAACATGAAGCACATGTTCCCTCTTTGGAGCGTTCTTTGCCGCGCGCCCTTGGAACGTTCTCCGAGGTGAACATTCTGAACCTCTGGGTTTTTCTATTATTAATAATATTTCAAATTTCACCCTTCCACCTAGTTTCTGCAATGCAAGTTCAACTTGAAATGATTTATATTGTCCTTTGTTAACGATAAAAATAGCTGCTATTGATCAAGTGCTTGCTACATTCTAGTGCCCTTCCATATTGTGCCAGTATTTTTAATAGTGCAAGGAGGCCAACTGCTCTCGATTGCTTTGGTAGAACTGTGTATGTTCATATATATATATATATATATATATATATATATATATATGTGTGTGTGTGTGTGTGTGTGTGTGTGTGTGTGTGTTTATATATGTTTATATATACATATATATAAACATATATATAAATATATATAAACATATATATAACTCATTCATATATATGTTTATATATATATATGTATATGTGTGTGTGTGTGTGTGTTAAACTTTTGAGCTCATTCACACCACCCACAGTGCATACATTTCTTTTCAAGTTTTCCTTCTGGCGATTCTACCCTAGGACTCAAGATTCCTCTGAGCTCAGCGTAGCTACTGCTGCTAAGGCCGGGCTCGCGGAGTCCCACCCTTGGGAGAGCAGCTGGAGGGAGTGTGCATGAACCACAGAACCATATAGTAATTTTACTCTCCATGTCTTCTCTCTACTTTATTGGTCAGAAAACAGCCAATATCTCCAAGAGCAAAACATGATAAAATCTCCGTTTACCTCCTTCATAATGTATACACCCTTATGATATAAAGCACAAATAGAAAAAGTGGTACTCATCTTTCCTCTTGAGATTAAAGAAGTACTTATAGGTTCATAGATTTTTAAGGATTTCTTTTGGGGGCTTATATTAGCATCAGTGAGATGAGTGATAGAAAACATAGCTCAGTAATGAAAAGGAATGACTAATAATGAGAATCATCAATATGTAATGTTTCAGAAAATTTAGTGTTAATGCATTGCTCTATTAATTTTCTAAAATATATACTTAATTTACATTGAAATTAATTCCACCAGTGGACTGAATAATACTTTTTTTTTTAAAGTAGGGGCGGGATAAGGTGGTAGCAATTATGTGTTCCTACAATGACGCTGATCTTGCTAGGGGCACAATTTTGTCAAGAATTACTTCTTCATATGTTATACTTTCTAAGTTACTCATCTCTTCCTTCATTAATCTGAGACCGATTTTACCTCTTCAAGAATTTCATACAGCTTTGTATTTTAATTAGATTACTAGGATTTGTAGCAGAATTTGGCTATCATATTATACTTCAACAAAATGCCGATTAAATTTCTAATATTGGTTATGAGAGCCAAAATATATAAAGTGATGTTTGACATAATTCAAAATGAATTTTTAATTTGACAGTTATGTTACATGAAAATTACAGTTATAAAATGGTATTATATCTTGTTAGAGTTAAAATGCTGGCAATTATATTGTAGGCGACTTCATGCAAATTAATTTTGCTATAAAAATATTTTGAAACATAAAGTTCTATAAAGGCATAGTCTGTTTGAAATGAGTCTAACTACATGGTTATGTATATGTACAAACTAATTAACCAAATTCATTTCCCAGATAATAGAGTAAGCATCTTACTATTTTTGTTTTATCTCATTTTGTCTGTGTGTCACAGAAAGGTGGAAGAAAGTCAGTAACTGTGCTATGACATTGCTTAATGAATCCTTCTACCCGCAGGGAAAATGGCTAAAAACACTTATGTTTTCCCCTTAGTTTAGAAACACAAAACAATTTATAAACTATTATTTTTTTGACAAGTGAAATGAAATGTAATGTTTGCTCTGTCTAGCTTTCAGCTGACTTGTGCTTAAGTATATATTATTATACCACCAGCACTGAACTAAGGACATTTTCTAGAACTTCTCTAACTTGGTAAAGGTAACATCTGTCTGTTAGTGAGTGTGATCTCAATGGATGTGGCTTCTGAAGCATGATACCTTTTAGGTGACATCAATTTTCTTTCTAAACTTACACTAAATGCAAAAGAAGGAGGCAAACCATATTTTGGAAGAGTACTCCCAGAAGTAAGACTCATGAAAATGAAAACAAACACCAGGCCATTTTTTTCTCTTGTGTGAGGTTGCCCTGTGTTTGTGTCACCGTGCTGCCCTGACACATCCTGGCTATGGGTCAACAATTGTTCAGCAGACTCCAGTGAGGCTGTGTTGCTATGTGGCTGTTAGCACATCACTATCTTATGCCACTCTGGGAAAACAGAAACCTCCCTCTGTCCAGGGCAGGCAGAGATTCAGGCTGAAACAGACACAGCCAGATTGTGGAAAATGAGCTCTTTTTATCTCCCTCATGCACTGTCCATGTACAGAGGTGTTGTTTAAAAATTGATTCACATTTTTGTACATTTTCAGATTCACTGTTTACAAAATCTTGATGGATTGGGCAACGTAATTATGCCTACTTTAATAAGGAGAAAATCAAGCAACATCTATCTTTTTTTTTTTTTTTGAGACAGGGTCTCGCTTTGTAGTTCAGGCTGGCCCTGAGCTCACTATGTAGCCCAGGCAAGCCTCGAACTCAGCAATCCTCCTGCCTCTGCCTCCCGAGTGCTGGGACTATAGGCGTGAGCCACCATGCCCAGCACTGCAGTATGTGGTGTTGATTGCAGGTGGGCGTGAGTCTCCACGCCCAGCATTGTATGTGGTTACAGGGGATTGAACTCAGGACCTTGCACTTGCGAGGCAGGAGCCGGAGCCACTGAGCTAAATCTCCAGCCCCAACATCTACCATTTTATATCAGACTTCTTTATTGGCACTGCTTTCTAAAGTCTCCGTGGATATGGCAACGGTTGTGACGGGCTGATGCCCCCAAAAATATCGGGTGGGATGTCCATTAAGATTGCAGACCATGATGGGAACACTAATTCTTACATCTTTTTCTCTAAAATAAATAAATAAATAATGAATGAATGAATAAATACATAAATAATGCCCCTGAAAAGAAATTGTAGAATTCTTATATCACTTCTAAAACTTCTTCCACAGGGTGTACACCCATAAAATACCAATTGTAGGTGCTGTGAGCTGGAACTACTGTAGTATCTTGAAACTAGAAAAATTACATGAATCTTTACATCTAAATTATTAACACATTTGACGTAGGTTTTTTTTTTTTTTTTGTTACCAGGGATTGAACTTGTGACCTTGTACTTGCAAGGCAGTGACTGGAAGCATTGAGCTAAATTCCCACCCAACATTTGTGTTTTTATTAAATCTGCAATAAATGTCACTGAGGAATTGCACTATCATTGTCCCTATTCAATCTGTATGTTAAATATGTACACATATAATATTTATCAAATTGAATACATATTTTCAACAATTTTGTTAATACTTTAGAAGATAACATTGATCATATAGTCCATGATTTTTCTTTTCAAAGGCATTTTTCTTTATATTTGCATCCATTTATTATGTTTCTGGTTGCATTTTCAACTAATGAGTTTATATTATTCATATTCTTCAACATAATTTAGTGTACAGTGTTTGGTTGTGGGAGGCTGTTTTGGTTTTGAGTTGCCTGATCTTTAGCAGACACAGAGTCTAATAGGAATGAATCTCATGGCCAACTGTCCATACCTTAAACTACACAAGAGGTCACTTTGAACTATAGCGTAAAAAAAGGAGAGAGAGAGAGAGAGAGAGAGAGAGAGAGAGAGAGAGAGGCAGACAGAGACAGATGCAGAGATAGAGAGAGACAGACAGAGACAGACAGAGACAGAGAGACAGAGAGAGAGAAACCAGAAAAGAAGGATGAGTTTTCGCTGGCCAGAGATGCCACTGGGATGTGCCATTTGGGGAGTGGAGGAAACCCCTTAGGGAGGTGCGGCTGCTATCGCGAGATCTGCTTCTGTAGAGAGGACACTGAGTCAGTTGTCTCCGCGATGTCTAGAAGAATTATAAGGCCCCTCGAAGTGAATGTCCTCCTTTATTTAGATTTTCATGGTATTAAAAAAACATTAGCTAGGCGTTTCATTGTACATTATTGAAAAATATGTGCTCCTTACAATATAAGAAATTGTAAATTTAATACCTTCTTCCAAGAAGTATCTATAAATTTAGTCAATTATGCTTATTTAAAATTTAAACATAGTGAGAGCCAATTATTTCAAGTTTTGAATCCATTGGGAAGTTAATATCTATTTCAAGTATAATTTAGTCCTTTGGAATGGTATGTTTCATTTTTTTTCAATAAATGGACAGAATAAATTTGGGCATTATATTTTACCTTTTATAATGTTAAGCTCAAAACTTTTAATGCATCTCTAACAGAAGCCAACTATAGGTATTTCATTCCATTATATATTACATTTATTTGTGATTCCTTGAACTGCTTGAGTGTCAGAACAAGGTTCACAGTGAAGGTTTGTAATGTGGAACAACTTTTACAGAGATGGTGTAGGTCATAAACTGAATCTGGGATACAGAGCATTAAATTTTCTGTCTTTATTGAATGTTTGGATTCAAAGTTCTTTATAAGTAGGAAAGTTATGTATAACATAAAGTTATGTATAACTTTATGTACAACTAGGAAACTGCTTCTTCACTTCCCAAAGGAGTATTTCTAGGTAGCCTGTTAAGATTTGCCCAAAAATATTCACGGCTTTATCACAGCAGTGATGCCTGTAAACCTCAAAGACAGAGAGCCACTGCGGATTGGACTGGTAGGGGATGGTGTAGAAAACGCAGTTAGATCTGGAAAGGGTCAGACTGGAAAATTTATAATTTCAGCAACAGGAGAAAATGTTCTGAAGTTTTTCTAAAGCCCTATGGGTTAAGTAATTCTGGGCAGACTGTTTTTATAAACTAGGATTCTTATCTGTGATTTAAATGGGAATAGGTACACTCATCAGCAGAGTTTAACTGAAAAATATATATTTATTTAGATTCCCACAACCTATGGCATAAACAGCTGACATAGAAAGGCAAAAAGCTTAACAAACCATGTCACGGAGTTGAGTTTAGGAAGGAAATCGTATTTCCACTTCCCTGGGTACCAGGATCATTATTTTTCATTATGCTTTAGACATAGCCATACCCATACCTGAGCACTGGGCTCCTCAAATAATTATAATTCACAATGTGGCCACAGGGTCTTTACTTCTTTTAATTGACTACCCTAAGAAGTACACATACATCAAAGGGTAGTGTTACAGGGAATAATAATGCATCAAAACAAGGAGATTGCATTTAAAAAGATTGTTTTTTCCCCTCAGTGCTTTCTCATTCTGACATCTGAAATTGCTTTGCTCAAATCTGTAGACAGGTTCAGATACAACATAGTTAAATGAGTTTCCTCAGCATTGGAGGAAATGATGACGCTCACTTTGCAGTAGTTCTAACTTTAAGGAAGAAAAATAAGCCAAGAGTTCCACATTCTATAGTTTTGCTTGAGAAAACGACTTAACAAAACTTAATCTCAGAACAGCCTCACTTAAAACAAGATGAAAACACATTTTGCCTTTGTTTATATTCTGTGAACCTGTGAAATCAATGAAAACAGGAAGTCTGGAAAATTACCTGAGCATTTCATATTCTTTAAGCATCTATTATTTTTTCCAGGAAAAGCACAGTGGTGTAATTAAGTTGTTCCCTCTTTCTATGACCTGAGGAGAAAAAATTGTTACTTTTCCACAAATACATATTCTAACATAGTAATTCTGAAATTAATATTATTGGAATGGATAACTAATAACTAATAATACTTAAAATCTTAGCCTGTTTGAAGCAATGTTTCTGAAATAACTGGAAGAAAACCAGGCACATGAATTTAGTGTAATAAATCTAAGATTATGCATGTTACTTTTCATCTTTGCACTGTCATAGTACATGAAAAAAGGTTTAAAAGACTGTACTAAAATGAGTTATTAGTTTTCTTTTGATAATTATTCTACATTAGTAATACTTGAGTTTTATTTCATTGGCTATGGAATTTGAATGTCAAGAAGAACTCTTAATTTACTATTGTAATATTAAATGTGATAGAATGTAATACCAGTATCCATGGTTGTGTAAATTTCACTATAAGCAGAATCTGGATTAAGATGAGAAAGTTCAAAGACACATAGTATTTTGAAGTCTGAGTAAAACTATTATTGTCAAATGCAAATTCTGATGTTTAGAAATAGCTTGTATTTCTGTAGCCTACACTCACTTATTTTATTAGGTTTCATATCTTTACATATATTAGAATATTGAATTTAAAATAACAATAACAGAAACAAAATTTATATTTTGGCATTTGTCCACGGTGAAGGATTTTTAAAATTTTGTTTCATGATGCTTTGTTACATAAAGCTAAAAAATATCTATATGAGTGGAGGTTGTCAGACTTTTTTAAAAGAAAAAAAGTGAATCCATTTCTCTGAGTCACTGACTCATCACTTCAAAGTCAGGGCTTTGAGGTTTATCAAAGGGCTGGAGCCTTTGACTGGTCTTTGAAGAAACTCTAGTTCAACACACGATAACAACACTTCGTCAGCATCAACATTGAGGCTTGAAAGCCAAAAAGCTGGAATCTGAAATACTTAATGAACCCAGAGTAAATCTGCTGAGTCACAGTGTTTACTATTGACTATAGGTTGTGGTGAAGATGTAACCATCCCGCAAGTTCCTCTACCCTGTGCTTACTGTAATCTTCATTACACAGTAGGCTTGCATCTGATGTGTCTTGAATGAGTGTTGAATGCCATGGGTCAGGTGCCCTGTATCTAGTCATTACAAAGTGCAACTTTAAGAGACCCAACTGGCCCGGTCAGGTTATCCCAGGACATAAGGATGCTCTCATTGAAGTAATGGATGATGCTACTGGCAATATTCTAGGTCAATATTCAGTTTTGCACAGATTCAAAACAAATACAATAAAAAAGAAAAAGTACATCTGTCTTTCCAATGTGATTTTTAAAATTCTTTTGGGTATATTCCTAGCAGGGGGATAGCAGGATCAAATGGGACCCCTAGTCCTAGTTTTCTGAGAAATCTCCACACAGATCTCCACAATGGTTGCACAAGTCTACAATCCCACCAACAGTGGAGAAGGGTTCCTTTCTCCCCAAAGCCTCGCCAGCATTTATTGTTGGTTGATTTCATAATAGCGTCCATTCTTTGTGGAGTGAGATGAAATCTCAGTGTTGTTTTCATTTGCATCTCTCGAATGACCATTTCTTCATATGCTTCTTGGCTGCTTTGACTTCTGCCTCTGAGAAGTGTCTGTTCATTTCAGATGCCCATTTTTGAATTGGGTCTTTACACTTGGGGAGGCTGATCTGTTTGAGTTCTTTATATATTGTAGATAATAGCCCTTTGTTTGATAAACAGCTAGTGAAGATTTTTTCCCATGTTGTTGGTTGTCTTTTAGCAGTGTCAGTGACTTCTTTTGCTGTGCAGAAGCTTTTCAGTAGAATGAGATCCCATTTGTTGATTTTTTCTGCTAGTTCTTGTTCATAGCAGCTCAGTTTGTGATAGCTCAGTCTTGGAAAGAACCCAAATGCCTCTCAACTGGAGAGTGGATAAAGAAGATGTGTTTTTTTAAAAAATAAAATGGAGTACTATTCTGCCATAAAGAATGACAGGATTGATTCATTTACGTGCAAATGGATACACCTGGCGGACATGCTAATGAGTGAAATCAATAGATCACAAAAAGGCAAATACTGGATCTTCTCATTAATATGAGCACCTGTAGATGCAAATGAGGTCTAGAAAGTATGACAGTCTTTGTAGAATGGGAAATTTCCAAGGGAAATTTGGTGTGGGGATGTAATGAGGGGAAGGAATAAATATGATTCTGAAAGAAAATAGAAGAGCATGTACATAGGGGGTGGGGAGATGTGGGTGGGTAGAGATATGGGTAAAAATGAGATGACTGTGTCATATATTGGTACAAATTCCCCAAAGTTATGTGTGATTGTGAGACGTATATAAATTGTACCAACAAAGAATTCAATTAAAAAAAGATAAAGTAATTTTTAAAATACTGAATTTTTAAAGTCTATTATATAACAGAAATCACTGAGATATCTAAAAATACAAACCCATTTATTAATTTTTAAAATACAAACTGAAAGCAAGAAAGGATTGGAGATGAAAAATCTGAGATAAGGCTTTATCTTAGAATTCGAAATTTTAAAACTTGAAAACCTTCAGCTTGAAGTTTCATAGTCCTATGCCCTTTTAAAAAAAAGTAGTGGCAAGATGAAGTATAACCACTTGCTTTTTTCATCAGATTAGATGCAAAGCTTAATGTTTTATTGTCTTAAATTTTCACTCTTAATGGGGAAATGTGTATTGCTATCCATAGAAAGTACACTGACTTGGGGCCAGGGATTTATCTCAGTGGTTCTGGTGCTGGTCTTGCAAGCGCAAGGTGCAAGTTTGATCCCCAGTAACCACACACCACAATCCTGGGCATGGTGATTCACATCCACTAGTAGTCATACCACAAACCACAGTGCCAGGAACAGTGGCTCACTCCTCTAGTCTCAGCACTCGGGAGGCAGAGGCAAGAGGATTGCTGTGAGTCTGAGACTGAGCTCAGGGCCAGCCTGAACTGCACAGTGACACCCTGTCTCAAAAAAAAAAATACACTGACTTATTTCTGAGTAAGCATCAAATGTCTAAAACAGAAGTAGCCAACTCAGAGACCAGTTGAATGACGCCTAGGCGGTGTTGAACTAAAAGCATGTATTTGGCCTATAGAAAAAAGTCATTTTATTGTCTAGGTACAGTTGTTCCTTAGAAGCAAGGGCATGGTATGTACTGAAATTGTGTAGTAGAACAGAAGTTGAAAATCAGCTTTGTACATCAGACTTTCTAATCTTCTAAAACTTTGAACTAATTGTGAAATTTCTTAATTGTTTTAGACCAATACCAAACCTGTTAAAAAATGCAGGTCTGAGTGACTGCAGCACAGGTTGATTTTTAACTTGTCACAGTGTTTGGCAGTGTCTGGATAGGTGCACTTTGAGCAGGCCTGGAAGCTTTCTATTGTGCCCTATCTGTAATTTGGATCCTATAATTTTGAGGTTTTAGAAAGAAATTAAGGACATTCAGAATAAATATATGTGAGTGTTTAAATAGGTAATTTCTGCTCTCATGTGTGATCATATAGAAATACAACTCTTTCTTAGTAATGTTTATTATAATTAATATCAGTTAACATTAACAAAATCGGTTGTTTAAATTCATGAACATGAAATATCTCTTCATTTGCTGAGATTTTTTCTTTTATTCATTAGTATTTTTTATTTTCATCAAAGATGTGCCCATATTTGGTTAGACTTATGTTGAGAAAGTTTACTTTTTCAGTATTACAAATTATATTTTTATTGACTTCAAATCTTTAGTAGGTTTTACTCTTGTATAAGGAAATAATTATCTCTTTAAATTGGTTTTATGTTTGAATTTACTAGCCGGTGTTGAAATGATGAAAATGATGAGTATGAACTTTAAAAAAATAGCTACTCTTTCTGATGATTATCTTTGGGGATGAGGAGACAGTTTTGAAAAGTATTGTATAACAGAAGTTGGACATCAAATTTGTAAATGAAATTTGTTATGTTTTTAAAAGTTAGAAATAATTATTAAATTTTTCATTTGTTCTGAGGCTAAACCATAATCAAAAATAAAGAATAAGTTTTATAGGTAAACTAACATTTCAATTTGAAGACTATTTTTTCTGTATAATCAAGTTCTCTGTATATAAATCAACATTTATTCGCTTTTTTATGATTTTCATGTTTTCATTTACTTTATATGACTTATTTCACTAATGAGCATGTCCAGTGTGTATGTGCGTAGAGTTGGTGTGGTGGCCTATATCAAGAATGAACTTCAAAACACTAGTGTTCTCAGAGGCAAGGCTTTCAGAAAGTGATAGGATCATAGAAGAACAGTATTCATTAGTGGATAAGAAAAAGATGGGCTCAGAGCTAACAGTGCTGGGAAGGATGGCTTGCCCAGAGGAAGCAAGTCTCTGGGACGTGACTTGGAAGTGTATACATCATTACACAGCTTCCTCCTTCTCTCTGCTTCCCAGCCGCTGTGCTGTGAGCACCTTTCTCTGTTGGAGGACAGTCTAGTCCATTTCTGCTCAACAGCTGACCAACTATTGACTGATTTCTGAAAATGAGAGGCAAAAATTCCTCCTTTTCTTTAAGTTTGGGGTCTTGGATATTATGTTCCTGCAATAATAACAATAGATTTAAGTATCAGAGAAATGTAGATATACATACTCATGTGTTTTAGGAAGTTTTGAAAGTAGTTTGAGGAAAGATTTTGGAAAGGTTTGGAGATGCTAGTAAGAAATATCTTAAAGCATTGCAAGGGAAATCCTAGTCAGAGCTCAGAGGACAAGAATGTTGATAGGTGTGTTACTCCCTGGTATAAACTCTGGCTACAATTTGCTCCTGTTCTCAGTCTTCTCAGGAGACTGAGATTATGAGTAGTGAGCTAAATAATCTGGTGGGAGAAATTTCTAAATAGCCTAATGTTCAGGCTGTTGCATGTGCATTGTTTGTTCGCTTTCAGCCAATTTACATAAAAAAGAGGACCAAAAAATTCCATGTGAAATTAGGGCATACCAAATTGGAGAGGAGAAGAACTGTGTTACTTAAAAGATAAACTTCAAGGGCCGGAGGGTTAGCTCAGTGGTTCCGGTGCCTGCCTCGCAAGTGTAAGGACCTGAGTTCGATCCCCGGTTACCACATATAATGCTGGGCGTGGTGGCTCACGCCTGTAATCCCAGCACTCGGGAGGCAGAGACGGGAGGATTGCTGAGTTCGCGGCGGCTTGCCTGGGCACCATAGTGAGCTCAGGGCCAGCCTGA
>PVIC010044506.1:0-14952 GCA_004025085.1 Thryonomys swinderianus
GTATCACTTTGTGTTACAGCATTAAAAACACAATAAACAAACATAGGGGGAAACTTTGCATCAGCTTGGTACTAAGAATGGATACACAGCAAAAGTGATGCAAAGTGTTAAAAATGTATATTTTGTTTCTAAAAAGTAAAATAAGAACAAACAAACCTGAGGCTTATATTTTGTATATGACTCGATTTGTTGATGTAAAAACTTTCTTCCCCTACTAAACTTAAAATGGTGTTTCCCTTCATATTTTTGGTTTCAATAGTTTGTACTGAGTAAACATCTTGAGAAAAAGTATGACCACTTATCATAAATTTTATGGTCCTCACTAGTGTGCTCTGTTTCAAGGACCAGGCTCTATGCTGCCTTGAATCAAATGAATATTATATTCACAAACTAAGGAGAGTGTATCTAGGAAGGAGATCCTGCCTAAGGATCAAAGCCTCTATGGTCAATTACATCTCTGCCTGCTTACTGTATAACAGAAATTATGGTGGGTATAGAAAAAAAGGGCAAAATTAGTTTTATAAAAATATTAAATAAGATATTGCTTACTAGTTTTTACTTCATTGATGAAGACACTGAAATCAATACATTCAAACAGCAATTCCAGTGCTAATGTACTATTTTTCACTTTTCCACAGATACAGTTTCAGGTATTTTCTTGAAAATGAATCAAATGTTCCTATTGGTTTAAGGAAAATAATTTCCAGTATTTGTTGACAACAATAAATCTGAGCTTTTAAGTAAAAAGATAAAAATAAAACTTGCATCTGTCATTATGAACTTGAGAATTACCTGATACTTAAAAGTTTTTCTTTAGTGACATCAATAAATGTGATGCATTGATTTTGCAATGAAATGTGTCAATATGTGGGAGATCTGCATGATTTAGTGAAATGATCTTTTCTAGATACATAATCCTATAAATCATGATAGTTAAACCTTGTAGTTCAAAGTAAACTAGTGGATTTTAATGTAACAGACTACGAATTCACAGGTAGTGTTGCAATTAACCTTACAGAAACTACTAAATATTGAGTGTTTGAAGAATATTAAAGAAGATTATGTACTCTTACATGAAAAAATCATTTAAATATTTCTTTCTTTTAAACTATACACCTGTCAATGCCCAGATTTCCTCCATTTATTTAATCAAAGCAACATATCACAGGAGACTGAATCTAAAAGCAGATATGAGAATCCATGTTTTATTGATTCAGTTAAGATTTTCCAGCTACAAAATAAGTTCATTCTCTTCAGCACTTCTTACAGTTTGAGAAAATGAACTTATGTTTCTTTAAAACTATTATTTATGTTAATATATGAGCTTATTGTTTTAATGAACAAGTAAGTTTTGAAGTTCCCAATTTGAATTTCTAGGAGGTTGAATATTTTCTTACATAAAGAAAGGCATATTTGGAAGTTCTCAATAAGTTTTAAGAACAGAAATGATTCCAAGACCAGAGTTTGAAAACAGTTGCTTACAGAACCCTCAGGTCCATGGAAGGTCTAAAAGGAACATTTTTGCATAATTGGTTTGTCAATGAACTATTTTAGAAATAAAGACAAAAGAAAATGCTATGACTTAACACATTTAAAAAAAAGGCAAATCTGAAAACTTCGTAAGATTTCAGAAACACCGGCTGGGAATTTTCTTTTAGAAAAAAAATTGTGGAAAAATCCAAGATGAACTCTTATCTTCTGGTGAAACTGAGGAAACTATCCAAATAGCACATTATCTAAAAGAAGTGAAGTCCCAGTTCATTTTCAGCTTTTTGATGCTAACTAGTGAAATGTATTGAGATAACTCAGGTGACCTCAAAGGCATCCAGGATGATGAAGTCACTGTTTTAACCTATCTTTTCCAGCAGGCACTTTGTGCTTTACTGTCTGTAACAATGTAGTAGAATTATGCAGAATTCAAATTTTCTATTTGCTAAAATTTTCTAAAATTCCTAATACATGTTTTAGTAGTAAATGATTAAAGGCAAAAACAAATATAATTTTTTAGAAATACATTTTAGAAGGATTAATGATCATTCGGGAGTAATGGTCATTTATTATTTTTGCCTTTCCAGAATCCATTTTCTCTTTTTTTTTTTCTGGAATACAGAAGTCACTTTTCCTTTGGAAAGAAATACCACCAGGCACCACACTCTTTTTATTTTATCTATCTATCTATCTATCTATCTATCTATCTATCTATCTATCTATCTATCTATCTATCTATCTATCTATCTATCTAAGATAGGTGTCTCCCTTTGTAGTTCAGGCTGGCTCTGAGCTCACTATGTAGCCCAGGAAAGCCTTGAACTCAGCAATCCTCCTGCCTCTGCCTCCTGAGTACTGGGATTACAGGCATGAGCTGCATGGCATTGTGGTGTGAGTACTGATTGTTGGCGGGCCTGTGTCACCACGCCCGATAATATTGTATGTGGTTGCCTGATCGAAGCAGAGACCTTGTGCTTGCTAGGCAGGCGCCAGAACCACTGAGCTAAATCTCTGGCTGCATACTGATTTTTAAAAACATAAGCTTCTGTTGTCATTTGAAATAGCACAATGCTCTTTCACTAATTTTAAAATAAAGAAGGCATTTCAAAAAGCATGGCATAAAGGTTTTCTCTTCAATGTTTGGAGTTTCTGTACTAGGGACTGTTTCTATTTTTAAGTTTTTTGAATGTACAAAATGCCAAATTCTTACTCCTCTACCCCAGGGTGTCAGATGGCACCTGCTGTAGAAGTAGTCACATGACTCAGTTCTGCCCAATCACCTTTTCCACCCACTCAGACTCACTGATTGGCTCAAAGGTGGACATGTGACGGTCAATAAGCTTCGCCTTCACACTTCTGCAGAAGTTCTTGAGAAAACAACCTGTCTTTTCCTTACATCTTCTGAGCTTCTATTGCTTACTAGAGCAATATGCTCAGAGACGATTCTAAGCTTATTTACTCAGTAGTAAAATTTCTTCTTCCTAGGATTATTATAGGCCTTCAGATAAGTGCAAAAACCCTGTGGGGCCCACGTGTATTAAGACCCGATGAAATGTTTTCATTATTTGATGGTAGATTTTATCTTTCACCTCTTTTGCTGATGAGTCCTGACTCTTTCTTGAAAGTTGTTTATATGTGACTTAGCTGGCAGTCAGCTTCCTCTGTCCCTTACCTCAGCTGCACTGCATGGGACCCTCTGAAAGCCCCATTCCTTTCTTACTGTGTAATTTTTGGACGTGTGTTTGCTTATTTGACTTTGTTGCTGGGGAATGAACCCAGGGTGATCCCTCTGAACTACATCCCCATCACTTTGGGTATGTTTATCTTGGTACAATCTTGCCAAATCACTAAGCTGCCCAAGCTTGCAGTCCTCCTGCCTCAGCCTCCCGGACTATACTCTTCATGGCTGCTATACTCGTTCCTTTCCTCCCTTACTAAACTTGATGCTCTCTGATCATAGGGATTGTGGTTGTCTTTTTCCCCATTTTATTTCCTCAGAGTAACATGGTAACTAATGATCCCTGGTAAGGACATATTCACTATGTATTCAATGGCTTTGAACCGTATTTTATAGAATGAGGTCAGGCCGAAAGATGAATTATTTTTATAGTTCACGTTTATAAGAATAATTTTCTTTACTCATTCGTCTTTACCTTGTTTCCAGTAAAAAAAAAAAAAAAAAAAAAAAAAAAAAAAAAAAAAAAAAAAAAAAAAAAAAAAAAAAAAAAAAAAAAAAAAAAAAAAAAAAAAAAAAAAAAAAGGGAAAATACATTAATCAATCAACCAGTCTTCAATTAGGTGTGGGGAGGAGGGAGGGAGGAGATAGGGCTGGAGCATGCAGTTCCTATTTTGGACAGTAGATGACAGTAAATGCATTATTTGTTACCAATTCTGGTCAGATTACAAATCTGGGAACTGAATGCTTAGCATTTAGCAGAAAGAGCCTTCTTTTTGGTAATGTGTTCTAAGGCTTTCCACAGACACAGGGCACTCTTCTGGCACACTGTGCCCACCCACACTCTCCAGAGAAAGCCAATGAACCAAGAATGGAGTCAGAGTGGCCTCAGGCCCAAAGCAGGCGCCCCATGCACTAAAGGCCTCTAGTGCTGGTGTCACAGACAAGACTCAAATAACACATGGATGTCACGGTTCCCAAGCGGGATTGACCTTCTCTACTATTAAGAGCAAGAGATTTTCTGCTTTACCCACGCTGTGTAAGCTCGATTATTCTTCCCGACAGAATCACTGACTGAAAATTCACTCTTTCCAATGGGAATGAAGTTACTATGTTTCTAACAGTGTTCAGGGTATTGTTTGAAGGGTAATTTTTTAAGCATATATTTAATAGAAATCAAGTTGAAGGGAAGTTGAGTTTGCCTCTATGGATACAAATTTTACATCTGTAGCTATGTGGATACGTTCTATGTAATGTATGGCCTATGGTAAGAGGTAGTTAGCTAACTTTACAATCTGATCACTGACTATTCCAGACTAGGACCCTCAAGCGGCCTCATGGATGTGCGCACATGTGCACATACACACACACACACACACATGCATATGAGCATCAGTATCACCAAATTCCTCGATTTCAAATTCTTTCCATAATGTTGAACAATTGCCCTTCTATATAAAGAGTATAGTAATAAGAGTCTAAACAGTTTAGGAGAAGTACTGTGAAACTACTGGGAAACAAAGATCAGTGTTGAGTTACTGACTCAGGGCCAATAATAGCCCTTGTTGTATACAATCCGCAGGAATTAGAGGCCAGAATAAACTTCTGGGAGGCAGAGCAGTCTCCTCCTCATTTCTCATGAGGGTCTTTTCACAGGTGCGTTGAATGAGTGAGTCGCGGCACTGAAGTGAATCACATGTGATGTGGCTGGGTTTGCAAGCCAGTCAAGAAAGAATTTGAGTGACATGACTCTTCAGTGGTCGTGTTGATAGCACAAACGTGCCAGTTACGAAACTGTCTCCACTAGTTATAGGGCCAGAGAAACTTCATGGGTTGGAAAGGAAGGAAAACATGTCTTCGGATTTATCTGGCAGTGATTTGGGGCAGAGTATTTATCTCCATAATTCTGTTTCCGTGCTTTAGGAGGATAATAAATTAGCTGGCCCTGTATATGTGATCCCATAAGCCCTGGCTTTCAAATCCACAAATGGCTTCCTGTCATTTTTAGGTTCAGACTTAAATCACAGTTGTGGGCTTTTAGGCTTTCCTCTGCCCTCCTTCCAGCTTCTCCGCTGTGTGTGTCCTCATATCATGGGGTCAGAACGCATGTGTCATTTCTGTTTTTCCTTTTTCACCTAGATCTCAGCCTTCAAAGGAGGGAGAGAGAAAGAGGGAGGGAGGGAGGGAGAGAGGGAAAGAGCAAGAGAGACAGAGAAAGAGAGAGAGGCCGTGACAAGATCCCAAGGTCATGCCTTCACAACTTACTCCCTTCAACTAGGCCCCCTTCTCAGTTTGGATGACTCCCAACCTCCCAGTGGTGCCATCGAATCACAGACCCAACAGTGGATTAACCCACTAATAAAGTTAAAGCCTTCATGATTCAGCCACCTTCTGGAAGCTGTCTACCTCTCACACTGCTACACTGGGGTGAAGCCTTCAGCATATGAGATGGTGTGGGAAATACCTGATGCATAACAGACCAGTAACACATGCAAAGGAAGGAGGTTTGCATTCCCTCCCTCAGTGGCTTTCACAGTGGATCGTAGCTATGTTTTTACTTTTGTCATTAAGAGCTACTCCCCTCCACACACACCTTGGCACACGCTTGCTACCATGTACTAAATACAATAGGTGAATCAATGACTGGAGATGCTAGTGATTCAGTTCAGCAGAACGGAGAGGAAAAAGGCAACTAGTCTATCTGAGTCATTGGATGAGAGCTGTTTGGTGGCCAGAGAACCTGGAGGACATTCTTTACTTTGAATCTGCTATTTACCAATGAATGTGGGCAATTCCTTGATTTCTCTTGAGCTTCCATCTTGTCACTGAAGCAAAATCTGATAACAATAGCAGCTCATTACAAATGAAATGCTTCATATGAAAGTATTTAAAAGTAAAAGCATGGTGTATACACAGAGGGCGTTATTTCCAGTGTGTCACAAAAAAAATCTACAGAAGAGATAAATTTAAATTAGGTAATTTGCAATAATCTTGGAGCAATTTTTGTAGCTAAACCAGCTTCCTTTTTCTTTGTGTTTGTGTGTTTATTTGAACACTCAAGACTTTATTCACAGTCAGAAAATCATTTTATTATTTCTCCTTATGAGTTCCAATCTGCTCTAAATCATTTTGGCCTTTGGTTAAACGCTGAGATCTCAATTTTCATTTTACTTTGCTGAAAAGTCTTAGATTTCTACAAATTAAGAAAAGGGGTAGTGAAGTCATCATTAATATCATTAGTTAAATGTCCAGTTACTTCTAATAATTGAGATTTAGAGCATTGATTGAAGTAAATACTTCTCCCCAGCCCAGTCTGGACCTTCTCTTCCCACAGATGAGTCTCTGTTCTGTTTTTACCTTTTGTTTCAAGGCATCCTGTAGAAGCCCAAAGCTGTGTCTTGGGAGCCCTGGCTGGCACACACAGTCTGTCCCAGGCCACCTGCAGGCCTTTCTCCATGGTTCAAGCTTGTCCATGGAAATAGACTTTACACATACATCGATTCCACCATCCACAGACACAGTGGCACTGAGCCACCTGTGTCCTACTCTGTGTTCATGGACGATTCAGATACCACTGTGTCCTCCAAACAGAGGTTGCACTGAAGTCTCGTTCACTTGATATTTGTGTACATGTGCTTTTTAATTCATAACTATTTACCAGCAGTTATGATTTTTTTAAACTAGGGGGGCACTTTCCCCCTCCCCCAGTGGGGATGGTTGCTCACTATATACCTTCAAGTGTGCACATGTACACACACACACACACACACACACACACACACACCTCTCTAACATCTAGTCTCTGCATCTCTGCCTTTCACCACCTTCTCAGACGACAGATACGAGTTCAGTTAAGGACACTAATATTCACTTTGTTTACTCCTCTGGTTTTTTTGGCTTAGGCTAGAAGAGTAATTATCGTCTATTATTTTGTAATTATTCTTTTGCATTTTATAACCTGTTTATTTACATTCAGGCTCTACTAAGGCACACTTTGACTACTTAAAATGGTTAACTCTCTCCCAGTCCTCCTCTTATGGTTATTTTGTGAAGCTGTATGACCAGCCTCAAGAGAAATGCAAATAATTCTGTTCTTGTGGACACAAACTAGCAGCCAAAGTAGCAGTTTTCCATGGAGAAATCAAATGAGACCTTCGGGCCTATGACTTACCATGGCTCTCTGAAGACTCTCCAAATGAAAAATTCTGTTATGTGTTTGCGACTAGAATTCAGAAAGGGAGCTTTAAACTCTTGAGTGGGGAAACAGTGAGCGGAACCAGGCACAGTGATATCTGGCAAAGGCTCCCTCAGGAAGTAACCAAGCACACCATTAGAACCGGCAAGTGAAGCGGTGAGGAGAATCATTTGCCAGTGCCTGAGCCCAGAGCACAGAATGTGAGCCTGGAGGGCTGTAGACTCTGAGCCCTACAGCTGCCTGGGGCTGAGGAGGAGCCGTGCAGGAAGTCAACTGATACATCCCACAGCAGAGTCCAAATGAAGGTGAACCAAACTCCTCTGAGCTGCTTTGCAGAGCGATTATCCTAATGGAGAGCGCTTAGTCCTTGTGGACATGCACCCCACAAACCCCACATGCATTGGTCAGACGTAAGACTTTGCAAAGTATGATGGCACAGCAAAGGTGTGGATGTGGATCTTCATTTTTCACTTTAACTGTTTTGTCAGCAATTTTTTTCTCAATGTATTTCATTATTTTCTGTTATTATACAGTAATTAAGAAGTTCTTTTATTTGCAAAAATGATGGCATAATGCAGACCATGTTATCTGTTTTGGTTATCTATCATCAGGCTATGCAAACGCTGAGGTCTAACAATCCTGTTTCACTCACGTCCATGGTTCCACTGAGTGGTTTTGTTACCCTGTGCCAGGCTCACACGCAAGGACCATTTTGCCGTGCAGAGCTGTACTGCCTCCCGGGACCTCAGTTAGGGCCTGATTTTTCTCTTCCTCCAACAGGCATCTCTTCCTCCAATAGGTCAGCCCAGGCTTGCTCACGTGGTGATAGCAGCATTGGCCAACAGGAAGTGGAAGCATGTATGACTCTGAGGTCACAGTTCTCTGTTCACACATAGACACTTGCATCTCACTCTATTGGTCAGTAGGGGCTCAAGAGACCTCAGATTCAAGGGTCGGAACTTGCCCTCATGTCCTGCTGAGGAGTGATGACATAAATAATCACCATAGTACAAAGAGGCCGAGGGAATTAATTGAAACCATTAGTTGGCACAGCCGCAGCATCCCAAAGAAAGCAGTCTGCATGAAGAAATGGCAGACAGCCAAAAAGGCACGGCTTAAATGCTACATAGGCATTAAGGTATTTTATATTGATCAAGTGTCACAAAAGAAGTTTTTGTGCATACTTCTATCAGTGAACTGCAGGACACCCCCACCCCTCTTATTTGTATAGCTCCTGGTTTCAGATTTGATGTTGAATTGTCTACAAAGCCTCTTGAAATCACCTTCCCTTTAGCCAAATGCAATTGTGTTTGGGTTACTTATACCACTTAGTATTTTCTCAGTGGCATTTAGAAGATGTTGCTTTATTATTTGCTTTCCCCACTAGACTATGATTACTGGGGTCTCCCATACTCCCCTGCCTTCCTCCAGCACTGAGACCTGCATGGCACAGAAGAGATGCTAAACAAAGTTTTGTTAGAAATAAACAAGAGAGCAAGTGAATGATGAAGTACCAGACTGGGTAGTTATTAAAAGCTACACATTTCAGAATATCAGTATTTATTTCCAATTCCTACTGAGATAGCTGTAAGCCACATCCATACTACCGAGCTGAAAGGAAGCCTTGTGAGAGATTAAGGTTACTTTTTTTTTTTTTTTTTTTTTGAGACAGGGTCTCGCCTTTGTAGTTCAGGCTGTCTCTGAGCTCACTATGTAGTCCAGGCAAGCCTCGAACTCAGCGATCCTCCTGTCTCTGCCTCCCGAGTGCTGGGATTACAGGCGTGAGCCACCACGCCCAGCACTGTGTTATGTGGTATTGATGGCTGGTGGGCGTGAGTCTCCACGCCCAGCATTGTATGTGGTTACCGGGGATCGAACTCAAGACCTTGCGCTTGCGAGGCAGGTGCCAGAACCACTGAGCTAATCCTTCGGCCCAAGGTTACTTTTTGATAACTGTGTATCATGTAGAAATGAAATTCTAAAGTTTCTCCAAAGTTCATCTGCAAACAACCTCAAATGAATCCAAAACTTGCCATTAAACCAGCCTAAAACCTTTGCTGAAAAATACATATCTAGCCAGGCATAGTGGCTCATGCCTTTAATCCCAGCACTCGAAAAGCAGAGGCAGGAGGACTGCTCAGCTTGAGGCTTGCCCAGCCTACATAGTGAGCTCAGAGCCAGCCTCAACTACAAAGTGAGACCCTGTCTCAAAAACAAAAAAACAAAAAACAAAACAAAGAAGAAGGAAAGAAAAGAAAACAAAAATACAGTACAGGTTGTCAAACTAATAGCAGTCTCCTACCCAGAGAGACTCTATATAGCTAGAGGAAAACTTATACTTTCTAAGTATTGATCTTTTTAGAGGAAAAAGGTTTTCCAGTAAAATTGAGCAGAAATGTAAAAACAGGGTCTATCAGATATTTTAAACCAATTCATATCAGTTATTTCTATATACTTTTAAATTTAATCCTCATAACAACTTACACAGTGATATATCCTTTATCTTTAAACTTGAAACATTCATAGATAAGTGGATGTACCTTGAAACCACACTGTTAAGTGAAGTAAGTCAACCATCCAGCTTAAGTACTGCCTTGTTTCTCTTACATGAGAAACTCAAAAACTGTATAAAAATAAAGGAGAAGCTACATCTAAGGCAGTAAGGAGATCTTTCTCAAATGGCAGGGGAACAAGAAGAGGTGGAAAGGACAGAGGAGGGAAAGTGGATAGAATAAAGAATTGAAGAAAAAATAATGAAAGAAAATAAAGCCTTTGTAAATAGGAAGGGGACCAAGATGGAAGGAACAGGGAGGGAAGGGAAGAGTGGAAAATGAAAGGCAAAATAACTGAGATGCATTATATGTATATGCCAACTCCCACCATAAACAGCATCATTATGAATAGCAAGCATGCACTATGAAAAACTGAATTTGGTAGAAATGTTTGTCCAAGTCATTGCTACCAAAATGTTAACTGATGTGTATTGTTGCCAAACATGGTTTACTTACATTTAGGAAATATCTGCACATTTATTATGGTTTCCCAGGAACTTTCCAGTTAGTGTTTCCACATCCTTAGTCCATTGCCTGATCTAATGCTGCTGGCTGTTTTCACTTGTCTAAATATGTGTGCTTGGGACTCTTTGGACAGGAAAGGGTGTCAGTCTTTGAATTATTGCCTCAGAAAATTTGTCAGTAAAGTTTGTCAGCCATTCTAACATTATCAAGTGCAGCAAATATGCTTCAGAGTTTTGCAGAAGTATTTTTCTCATAAATCATTGTATAAAATTCACTCTTCAAAGGCCGTGACCTTAGATTCACTTATCCCTCAGTGTCCTGTTCCTTGTATGAAATAGTCTCCATTCTGCCGTACCTTTTCCCCAGGCCTCTGGTCTGAGGCCTCTCATCAACAGTAATCCTTGTGTGATTTCTCCAACCTTCAGTGAAGACGATCAGAACCAGAACTCTGCCTCCCAATGTCTAACTGTCGTGGTCTAGGGGCGTGGGAAGCATTGCGCTGAGGGGAGGGTTTTCGCTCTGCCATAGGAGAATCCTGTCTCCATTTGGTGCACTGTTTTTCCTTCTTTGTTTTTGTCTTGTTTAAATTCTTCTCAGTTTTTGAACACGAGTGCCACTTCCCACTGGAAACTTATCTTCATCATCCCAGACCTGTACTTTGTTTCTGCTCACTGTAAAGATATCTATGAGTGTGTGTAAATTTAAAGAGATAATGTGTATTTATATGTCATAGAAATCTAAATACTATATTAAACACTAATCTCATGGAGTTTTTACCTTTAATTCTTTTTTCATTTTCAATAGCAAAACATGTATTGGTACATTTTAGATTACTAGTGGTCACACTCGTTGTAAGAGATTTGCAACTGTACACAATATCTCCCACCTCTTTTTAACTTGTAATTCTTAATGGAATCTAAGAGTTAGGAATCAGTTTCATCCATCTTTCATAAATGCAATTCAGAGAGATGCCATCACTAAATAAAAAACAGAATCAGTACTTAAGTGTGTATTTGGTGGATGTCTAAACTTAGTGTCCAGCCACGCATTCATAATTTGCTATACAAATGTGGTTTGTAAGAAATGTCACTTTTCCCGTTAGATCCTTACCTGTCTTTCAGTTCTCTGAACTTGTGTACACAGGGCCCTCTTTACAAAAAGCAGAGTCATAAGTGGTGGTAGAAAATGATCTATGAAAAGGTCCAACGTTGTTCCTTGGGGCATCATTTGCAGGAGGGCCCTTCCCCTGTCCCCACCCACGGGCAACCGCACAGGAGTCTCTGGGCTAAGTATGGGGAATTCGTGCATTCAGCATTTTGGAAGCTGGAACCACCGTGCATAAAATCCAGCCTCAGTGGAAATCTCATGGAAACTTTACTCCATCCATCTTGCCTTTCATCCAGGCATCTTACTGCTTTTCGAGAGTGTGGGACCTCTGCTTCTCTTTCGGAATTAAGAAACTCTGTCCTTGGCCCGCTGGACCGTCAAAGCCACATGCATCTATCTCGGCCCGATCCCTGCCCTCACATGGATTTTTCAATGGCTGTACGTTTGTGAATACAAAGACCAGGAAGCAAAGTCTTGCAAAGGAGCTTCTGTTTTCTCTAGAAGTCATTCTGCCTGTTCCTCAGGGTCTTATCCATCCCTCCACCAAGTAGGCAGGCTTCATTTGCAAACCAGAAACACAGCCTGTTACCCTCCGGAGCTAACCCAGCCAGAGGAAGTGAACCAGTCAACTCTGTCATGTCTGAAAACTGAGTATAAAAAGTGGAATATTTCACATAAAGGGAACTGAATCCTGAAATTCTGGGTATTTCCTCGGACAACCTCAGCTGGCACTGAGCAACTCCATGGCCCTTGTTGTGTCCTGTACCTCCAGGCCATTTGCAGCTTTGTGGTACTCAACCCCAATGTGCATCAGTGTGCGATGGATTTTTCCTTGTAACAGAGGAAAAAATATCCACAGCCACAGGTCTGACAAAAGTGGATGTATATAAAGTACATGAAAAGACCTTCAAGTTTCATTAAGGAGAGAATGATTTTCCTTGTGAGAATCGTATATATCTGTATCACTGCCCATGGGAACCAAGCATGTCCATTAGGGTACCAGGCAGGGCACCCTAACATACCTGCCCGGCCATGGGCAACACACAGCCTCTTGTGATTCTTATCACAACAGTAGAAGCATATAAGGGGCAACAGAGGAGGCTGGAGGGTTTTAAAGACCTTCAGTGTTCCCATTCATTCATGGAAGCTTCCATTCTTGTTTGGCTTTGAATCTGGCATTAATAACTCTATGCCACTGAGGTACAGTGCCACTGAGGTGAATCCTTGTCCCAAGGTGGCATTTTCTATTATGTGATCAGTATATTTCAAGTTCATTGTCTTTATTAATATAAAAACTAACAATATGATGGCTTTTTCTTTTCTTGTTTACCTCAAAAAATGGTAGAGAAATAAATGTCCAAGTCGGAGAAATGCTCATTTATGTTTTTATATGTGTATTTTATACCATTCTGCATATCAGCTGAAGCCTTCTGAGTTAACCTCCAGGAAAGCTCCTTTACTCAGCACAGGCCAGGAGAGGTTTTTTTTCCACCTTTATTTCACCTTCTTTGTCCTAGGTGAAAAGTTCTCTATATTTTTTACTCAATTGATAATAACAATCTAGGTTTTTAAGAAGACTTGATGTCCTTTTGGTTTAAGACTCTGTCTCATATTACACCCTCCATCGTGTTGAGATTTGCACTATATTTTAGAATGATTTAAAATGTTTTTTAAATAGAAGATAATAATAGATGTAGTTCACTAAATTACAATTAAAATATGTTCAACAGTCCTATGCTATGAAGCAGTAGAGTTCACAGAGTGATAGAGGCTATGTTTTGTCTAATGTATGGTTTGTATGTTTGTGTATGGTGTGTGTGTGTGTGTGTGTGTGTATGTGTGTCCAAAACTATAAAGAGAAACAAGCCACTGGGGAACTAATTGTTAATTGACTCAATGATTGAAATCTGAATTTTTGTTAATACCATATTTACTTGTATAATTTCCTCACTTTCCCCCATTATTTTCATGAGCATTTGGGTCCCAGTTCTCCACTGCCTGCCTGAATCACTCCTTGGAGAATCTCTGAATTGCTAAACAACAGTAACTTTAATAAAGTACTGCAGCAATGAGTGGCAATGTTAATTAGAATTGAGATCTCCTGACAGGTTTGCTTTCCTCCAGCAATTCCTCCATTCCTCAAAAGAGCTGTTAACAACAACCATTTCAAGTAGCGAAACTACTTTTGGTAAAGCAATTGTCTGTGACTGATAGAAGCTTGTGTGTGTGTGTGTGTGTGTGTGTGTGTGTGAGAGAGAGAGAGAGAGAGAGAGAGAGAGAGAGAGAGAGACAGAGACAGAGACAGAGACAGAGACAGAGACAGAGACAGAGAGAGAAAGAGAATAAATGAACAAACTGAGGTGGGAAGCTATAGCTAGAAATGTCCCTTCTGGCCATGTGATGTTACATATGGCATTGAGGCCCTGTGTAGCTCAGGGAAAAGGGCTATAGACTTTCATTCTGGTGTTTATGAGGATCAGTAAGGAGATCACCATAAAGAAGTGGGAAGAAATGGTTAATACCGATTCATACTTCTGTGTTCCAAAACAGTTCAAAACGCTTCCTCTAGCTACTTACCTATTCTGGACAAAGAACATCTTGTGGATGTATATGCTTCAGGTTATTACATGCTTTTTTTTTTTTACACCAAAAATGAGAACATCAGATTCTTTCTGCTATACATTTTCTCTATGGAAAGGTGGCATACATTCTCTCTCTCTCTCTCTCTCTCTCTCTCTCTCTCTCTCTCTCTCTCTCTCTCATTTATTTATTTATTGATTTATTTATTAGGCTCAGAACTTCATGCTTGCCAGGCAGGTACAGTACCACTGAGTTGAATCCTTGTCCAAGGTGGCATTTTCTATTATGCAATCAATATATTTCAAGTTCATTGTCTTCATTAATATACAAACTAACAATATGACAGTTTTTTCTGTTCTTGTTTATTACCTCAAAAAATGGTAGAAAATAAATGTCCGTGTTGGAGTAATGCTCGTTTATGTTTCATTCTCACGTAAGCAACCTAACTTGCCTTGTCATTAACTATGTAACTTTCTTGAGCCTCAAAGTTTTGCATTTTTAAAAATACTGATACCAAAACTTAGTAGCAAATTTTCCTGACTTGTTCCTCATCAGTGCTAGGTATCAAACCCAGGGTTTTCTATATGTTAGTTAAGTGCTTTACCACTGAGCTTCTTCCATGCCCCTTCATATTCAAAGTTTAAAAAGCATTTGTTTCTTCATCCACCTTCATGTATTTGTTTCCGAATCTAAAATGGAGAGTTTGAGGGACTAGAAATATTTATGTCATTTCTTCCAGGCAGTGGACAGTTTAATGTTCTGTAAGTAAAGTTCAGAAGTAAGTTCAGAAGTAAAAGCTCAGGAGAACAGATTCTGGATGCTATAAACTGAGCTATGTGCTTCCTGGGTTTGAGGTAAAAGAAACTGAAAGTATGGTATAAATTATATTT
>PVIC010044507.1:0-14991 GCA_004025085.1 Thryonomys swinderianus
TCAAGTCGGCTCACTTGGGAGCCGCCCGGGACAGTCTGAGGCTCGCTCCGGGTGAGTCTGGGGTTCTGTTTGCTCCGCACCCCTTCGACTCTGGCCCTGGCCCTGTGGCCATGATGCGGCGAGCGGCCCTCCTCCACCCTGTCCTTCCGCCATGACGTTCCGCCAGCCGGCCGTGGGCTGGGCCCTCTGGGACTGAGGCAGAGAAGCCATTTATGGTTAGGACGCGGATGTTGGGGACTGGGCCTCAGCAACACAGGAGCTGCCTCGTCTCGTCCAGTTCTCCACACTGTCCGGAGCCCAGCACACTGCGGGCCGCGGCCCTTACCCCAGGCCCACGGGGAGGAGGCCGCAGTCACCAGCCCGGGGCCCCCAGCATGACCGCCCTGCCACCCTGGGAAGGGGAGCCTTCCCTCGGGATGTCCACACAGGAGCCACAGGGCACTCAGCCTCCTCCACCGGGCAGCTCGGTGGGGTGAGAGCCGTTTCCACACGGAGGAAGAAGGATTTCCCTTCTCTCGCTCTCAGGGAGCATTCTTTATCATTTCTGAACATTTTAAATGTCCCCTGTGAATCGGAAGCCTTTGTTCGCACTGTCCTGCCGTCCTCAGCAATGTCTAACTGCAGCGGCAGGCCAGGTGTGAAAGTCCCCTCACATGGCTCCCGGAGACCACGGCGCCCGGAGTCAGTGGCAGGGAGGCTGGCTGTGCCCTGTGCCCACGGGGGAGCCGCAGAGGCCCCTGCCGACCACGGCCTGTGCTGGTTCAGCAGCCGACAGGAAGAGAGTCGATGGAAGAGGCGAGAGGCCCTTCCCGAGCAGGCTTTGCATGACCGGCGACAGGAAGCTTGCAAGGTGCAACCTGTGAACGGCAGAAACAGGACAAAGGGCGGCTTGGAAGGCTGAGAGTAACTGAAGGGTCCGGACACTTCGGACTCCAAGTTCCCTCCTGCTGTCCACGGGGTGTGGTTAGAAACGCCTCCGTATAAAATGAAAGAGGGACGAGGGCTGGTGGGAGCCTTCTGCCGGAGACCGAGTCCCCAGGACCAGCAGGACCCTCCGGCGGGGTACTCACGTCTGGAGCGCTCAGGGAGCGTCTTGTGGCGGCAGCTGGACTCAGCCGTGAAGTCCCACACCTGGCAGGCAGGTGCACAGGGCCAGAGGGCGCACCCTGCTGGAAGGGGTGGCCCGCAGCTTAGGCCATAGCCGGCGCCTGGGTTGGTGACGCCCTGGGGCTGTTCGTGAGCAGGTGCAAGCCTAGTGCACAGCGGCCTCAGTGTACACGGGGCTCGGGGACGCCCCGGCCCCTGGAACAGCGTGCCCTTCCCGCGGCCTGTTCTACTTGCAGTCAACGTGTGCGCGGCTCTCAGACCCAGACGCCTCGGACCTCACCCTGCTGAAGGCCAGGAGACCCACGAGAAGCCTGGCCGGTGGCTGAGCTCCGCAGCACCTCACGCCTCCCAGCTGCTGCCCCGGCAGGGACACAGCACCACGCTCCCTTCCGAGGGGAGCGCCGGCTGGGAGCTCACGCCTCCGCTGCTTCCCCAGGCGCCTTCCAACGACCAGGGCCAGTGTTACCAGACACTGGGTACACAGGAATTCTGCAGGAGAGCCCATCCGAAAGAGACGCCCTCAGCCTGGCGCCTTGGTGCAAGTTTGAGTCCCGCCTGTACAAGGAAGTATCTTAGCAAGACTCAGTCTCCAAATAAAAATGGGCTGGAGATGTCACTCGGCCCCAAGGCCCATCTCCAGTAACACACACACACACACACACACACACACTCACACACACTCATACACACGCACGTGCACACACACACACACACACACACACAGTGCCCAACCTCTTTCCCCAGTAAGGAGAAGTGGATTTGGTGAGGCAGAGTGGGACCACACAGCTCCTTGTCCCCCTCGTCCCTGGGGCACAGGACGCCAGCTCTTAGGGAAGAAAAGCTCCTGCAGAACGTGGGGGCAGAGGCCACGTCCGCTTGCGAGTGGCTGGCAGGGCCGAGCCGGAGTCCACAGTCTGACTCTAATGTTCACTTATTTAGGGTCATTTCCTGACACCACTGCTTTGCCTTAGTGATTGCTGTATTTAATTTTATAGAAAAACTTCAAAAAAGTTTATTACAACAATAAAAGGCACTCGCCCATTTAACCGCCACCTACACATCAATATTTATGCCTCATATGAATTTCCGAACCCTTTGGAGAAGTCGGTAAATCTGCGCTGCTCTGTGGAGTGGTCTGTGCATTTCCCAGAATCCACGAGAAGCCTCACCCCTTGGAAACCCCAGTACTGGAAAAGGGAGGGAGGGCTCCCCTGCACCAGGACGGGGCGGGGGACCCCACTTGGGGCGCTGCCCGAATACCACCACCGTCTGACCAGTGCAGGCGTCCAGGCCTGACCCTGCCTGTCCCTGGGCTGAAGGGGCTGCAGGCAGAAGGCAAAGCAGGGCTGCCGGAAGGCAGTGCCATGGAGGTCCCGGGCCTGCTCTCCCTGGTCCAAACTGGTCTGACCCAGGATGAGTCCTGCTCCGTACTTCTGCCCACTTCCAGGTGTCTGCTCCGGCTCTGCCAGCCTTCATGGGCCCTGGGTCGATAGCTCGTGCTCTTGACACACTACCTGTGAATGAGGACTGTAAGGACACTGATCTCATCAACAGTTTAACCCATTGATTAGCTCATAGTTCAAAGGTCTGTTAGGGCACAGGATGGAGCTCGATGTAGCAGGTCACCGGGCATGACCTTGGGGAGTGGCTCTGGTCCCCAGGCTGCCCCTCTTGACTCTTCCTGCTGTTTTCTGGATGCCATGAGCTAGGCAGCTTTTCGCCACTGTGCTTTTCCACTGTGATGCTTTTGCCTTTAAGAAAGTTCACCATGGACTGAGCTCTCTGGAATCATGAGCTAGAAATAAACTTCTCTCTTAAGTTTAGGTGTCAAGTATTTTGGTCCAGTGTCAGGAAAATTGACTGATCCACCCACTTTCCATGGAAATCGATATGTGCATGCGATGAACAGGTGAACACAGGGGCACATGTGTCACAGATGTAAATACGAACTGATGCACTCTTCATTCTTGACTCCCTGCACCCCGAGGCTCCTCTGACTCTCCCACACTACCCACGAGGTGCCTGTGCACCCCGACTGTCCTAGGACCTGCTCCCGTGTTCTACTCGGCCTGCAGTGGCCTTGCTTGCTGTGTCTGACCAGCCGGATCCTGTCCATTGTGTGAGGCCCTCCTGGAAATGCATCCCGTCTGTGGAGCTGTCTTCCCCTTGCCATCCACTGGGAGCTGGGTGCTGACCAAAGCCACGGTGTCCTGCTAAGTCTTGGTTCTCTTGCGGATCCTCCAAAGAGTTGGCCGCTGCCACACAGCTCACGACAGGTGAGGAGCAAAGCCAGCTGGAAGTGGTTCACGCGGGCTGTTCTGTGCGCCTGAGGAAGCCCTGGCTCCTCACCCGCTGACATTTCCTGACCAGGTTTTACACGGCAGGTTCACTCGTGCTGGATGTGGGTATGTTCTGGGAGCCACTCTTGTTGGCTTCAGAACTGGCAGCAAGTAATAAATAACTCTTTGGCCCCAAAGTGGAGCATGAATCTCTGTATGGATCAAGCTCAGGCTTTATCTCTGGAGGCACAAATGACAGGATTCTTGCTGCCTCCTCAGGCAATACTGAAACGTGTCTCCAAGATGATTTCTACTTTCCACCATAAACATGGCTTCTCTTGTATACATGCAGGAGACGGGGACATGGCGGCGAGCTCCCTGCAGAGGTCCGGCCTGGCTGTGACACCGAATGGATGGACAGAGAAGACAAGCACCCCAGAGGACAGGAGGGCTGGTGTGGAGAGAAAGCCACGCAGTCACCACAGCTGAGACTCTTCTGAGACACCACGGCAGGCTCCGAAGGAGGCGCCAGAGGGCGGGGAGCTCTGGGGTCACAGGACCGTGTAGCGTGGAGAGTGACGATCCTTCAGTAGAAGGAGTTGGGATGAGGAGCCATTATCCACACTGATTTTGCTGATCAGTGGAACCTCAGCATCAAACATACACACACGTGCGCGCGCACACACATACATGCCTCCTTCCCTTACCGCTTCAAGGGTCAGACTGAGGGTGCCGAGGGAAACAAAACAGCCGCCGGGAGAGCGTGGTGCCCCCGAGCGTGAGGCGACGGTGGAGGCCGACACTGGGGTGCAGACTGGAGACGACCGAAGTAGCTTCCTCTGGCGGAAGGCTCATGCTCACTGGAAACATAAATGAGTCCTAGAATCGATGGCAGATGTTGTAAAATACAAACTATTCTAAGGGAAATGGCGGTGGGCTAAGTAACGAGGGGAAAGAACACTGTGATGGTAAAAAGGAAAACAAGGCTTACGTCTGTGGGGAGCCGAGGGCTTGTGGGGGTGGGGAATGGGAAGGAAAGAGAATTAACTCGTGTCCGGTGCTGGTACACATGTGATCCCGATGTGTACAGAAAATGTACCTGTTTCACAATATTTAAAAAAAGGAAGAAAAAAAAAAAAAAAAAAAAAAGGAAGAAAGCCAGAGAGCAAGCTCCCGCTGGTCCGGCTTGCCCACCCGAGCTCCGCAGAGCCGTTGCGAGACGCCCCGGGCGCTCCCCGCACAGCCGCCTTCACTGAAGCCCTAATGAGGACTCCGGACGGAGCGCAGCTGAGCGCAGCCGGGGCGTGGCGGCGCCTCATTGTGCCTTTCTCTGTGTCACGGCTACGGCAACGTTGAAACGCGCCCGGCCGCGCTGGCAGGCTGCCGAGATTCCAGTTTCGACCGGCTCCTCGGGGCTTTGAACTGGACGGGCGGTTAGGATGACTTATTTATGTGGCCTCCAAAGAAATGTCATAGCAAAGATGATGGCGACGGATTACTACTTACTATGCACTTAAAAAATCTCTGGTTAAAATCTGTCGGCTTTCTGTTTATTTTCATTTTTTCTCTGCATTTGTTTTTCAAACCGGAGGTTCTGTTCACATTAGTGCAATAAATTATTCCAGTCTTGAATCTATATTTATGAGGAGATGGAGTCAGACCGCGCCTACTGTGGAGAGCCAGCAGGGACAGGGCCCCACGCCCCTGGTGACACATGAAGTGGAGAGCGGCCGTGCCCCGGCCCTGTGGGCTCCCGGGGAGGCGGGTGAAGCGACACCCCACCGGGCCACCTGCGGACGCCACACTTTCCTTCGGGAAGCAGAACCGCCTGCCGGAATGAGGCTGCTTCCTGAGTTAGCGCAGGGCTTGCTGGCGCGTGTGACGGAGGGCGGTTTCCAGGGATCCCTCAAGACCCAGTTCGGAAACAGAAGCGGCAAAAGGTAACCGTGCGCACCGTGCTCCACAGAGCAAAGTTCGCAGAGCAGACGCAGGCCAGGAGCCGCAGACACAGGCGGCGACAGGGACGCGGGCCGAGGGCGTGCGTGTTTCGGTGTGCCCGTATTTCCTGCACCAGAGACCTAGCGAGGCGCGGCCTGTCCTGCTCGGGACGGCGGTCACAGTCTCCCTGTGCGACGGTCAGGTGGGGCCCAGCGAGGCCTCACGACGACGCCCTCCCAGCGGGAGAGCGACCCGGTGCGACTTGTCCAGCACAGCGGCAGAAGCTCGTCCAAGTCACCACGGCTCTGCGCCGGTCACACTGGGATATCAGAGACCCAGGGTGCACGCTCGTGTGTGCTCACCGTCTTCAGTCCACGCTCCGAAGTGTGGAAAATATACTTCCAAAGTAAATACGGGCCGGAACGTATCATGAAGAAAATTTTCTTTTTGAGCGTGGAAGCTATATATCATCCTGCTGAATTTATTTTATTCTGAGATTTTAAACCCCATATGCAGATAATTTATGCGTTTTTGTTGAGAAATAGAGAAGATCATTTTCTGCCACGTTCTTGGCGTTCCCAGCAGCCCGAGTCCGCTAGGCACAAGGGAACCACAGGCGGTGGCGAGAGCTCCTTTGCCCCTGGCGGACGGCCTCAGCCCCGAGCCTCCGTGCGGGCTCCGCCCACCCTCCCTGTGCAACCCGGGGGACCCGGCCTCCCAGAAACGCCCGTCTCCTGTCCGTCCAGTCCCCGCCTCGCCTCTGCGGCATATCTGCCCGGCCCTGTCCTGGAGGGGCCGCGTGTGGCGTCGCCCTCTGCCAGCCGGGACCGGAACCCTGTGGACTTGTGCACTTCGGTAACAGGGGCTCAGGCTGGCTCGGGGCTCTGTTCACGGTGTCCACAGGCCAGGAGTTTGGTCCGAGTCATGGGATCGTAAGAGGGGATCCTAAGTCTGAGGGGCCTTCACGCGGGAAGGAACCCCGCGCGCAGCCATTGCTATAATGGGTTCGACGAGGAAGCCTGATATGTTTAGGGCCTTTTTTCCCTTTTTAACAGCGCGTGTGCAGGTTGGTGGGTTTCACTGTGGCTGGCGCGGACGTGCGCCCAGCTCGCCTTGGCATCTTCGCTCTGCTCTCGCCTTCCTGCCCTGTCTCCCCGCCAGGGCCCCGTTGGGGGTTGCAGGGTGCATAAGACGTGGCGCTCGGATCAGCCCCCGCACCTGCCCTGACCCTCCGTCCCCTCCCTGGAACCCAAGTCAGCTGCCCCTGCAGTGCTGGCCCCGTCCCACGTGGCTCTCGGCGGCTGAGCGTCTGTGCGGGGACTGTGGTCTGTGTGCAGGACGGGGCGCCAGGGCAGAGTCCCACTCAGCCCCAAGATGGGGCGCTCAGCAGCGTGTCACGGTTTTTCCTTAAAAAAAAAAATTTCAAACCAGGTGTGGTGACTCACATCTGTCATCCCATCACTCAGGAGGCAGAGGCAGGAGGATTGCTGAGTTTGAGGCTTGCCTGGGCTACAGAGTGAGCTCAGGGCCAGCCTGAACTACAAAGCGAGACTCTGTCTCAAAAAAATAATAATAATAATATGAAGAAATATAATAATAATTAGGATTATACAATCACAAAATATTAAAATAACTAAAATATTAAAATAACTAAAATATTATATATTCATATATTTATTATATAAATATTACATATTTATTATATAATTGAAATATTATAATAATCAAAATAAAAATAAGTGATAACAATAGTATGAAAATAAGAATGAGCAGCCGAGCACTTCCGGCTTGTCTCCGTGGAACAGATGCTCACCGTCTTCGCAGCTGGCGCTGTAAGTGGCTCCAGCCCCGCGAACAGTGACTGTGCCGGGTGGTGACGGCGGAGGCGCCTTGCTGTCGGCTCCGCTCCCTTCAAACGCTCCTCCCGTGACTCCCGCCACGCAGCGCGGGGTCCTCTTCCCGCGTGTGCCCGAGGCCGCCTCGACGTCCTCGATGGCCTTCAGCACCCCTCTCCCCTCGGGCGGCGCCGGAGGTCCCGGGTGCAGAGCCGGGGGCAGAGGCGTGGAGCACACGCGCGGCCTGGCCCCGGAGAGCTGGCTGTCGGGAGGGCTGACGGAGGGACAGCAAAACCGGAAGGTTACTACGGCAAAAGACACATGACAAGCCCCTCAGAACGCGGAACCTTCTCGCTTCAAACCCACGGTGGCCTCGTTCCTGGCGCCGCCTTTCACTGTGGGGAGTCCCGCCCGCCCCCGAGCGAACAGCGTCTCAGTTTTGGGTTACCACTTGATACGCCGGGGTCCTCTGATTATGTTTCTTCAGATTATTATTCAAGTTGTAAAAATGTAGGCATTCACCAAATCAAAGCAAAAAGAAGAAAATAAAATGCTTAAATTAAAAAACTGAGCTCAGCGATGCCCGCTCCGAGAGGATCGGGCCGGAAGCGCCGCAGTTCCGCCCGCTCTCCCCAGGCCGGAAGCGCCGCAGTTCCGCCCGCTCTCCCCAGGCCGGAAGCGCCGCAGTTCCGCCCGCTCTCCCCAGGCCGGAAGCGCCGCAGTTCCGCCCGCTCTCCCCAGGCCGGAAGCGCCGCAGTTCCGCCCGCTCTCCCCAGGCCGGAAGCGCCGCAGTTTCGCCCGCTCTCCCCAGGCCGGAAGCGCCGCAGTTCCGCCCGCTCTCCCCAGGCCGCCGCCAGAGGACGTTCAACCGCGTGCGTTAATTGCAGTGAGCACATTAACAACAGGATGCGATTTTAAATTATCTCACACAAACAAAAATATGCAATCCTAGAAACCACGACTTAAGGTGAAAGAGATACAAATATACAATCAAAAGTACTAATAAAAACACGTTCAGTTGAAAACAATTCAGAGTAGTAATGAGCATTCGTACATTCTGGGATGCTTTAATCACGTCTGGACACTAAACACCTGGGAGGCGTCAGACCAGGCAGCGACGCACGCTCCCCTGACCCATGTGTTAGCTTCTGACTGTTCCTTCTACTGAGTGGAGCTGGGTCTCCCGGTAAAAGTGATGGTTCCAAGTCGGGGACAGCGCAGGACACGAACCCAGGTGTCTTGTCAAGAAAGACAGCAGGACATCAGAAGAACTCGAGTGGGAGTGAGATCTGGAGGTGGAGGAAGGAGAGAGGAGGAGGAAGAGGATGAAAAGGGTGAAGACCTGTCATCCCAGGGGCCGAGTCCTCACAGGGAAAGCGGCCCGTATGTATCAAAAGTATGTGCGAAGAGCAAAACCGGTTGACAGGGAACTTCTAGTCCAAATGGCATCCAAATGTACTTAAAAAGGCAAATTATTATTTAAAATTGTCTTTGAGGTCCTAGCATAGAAGGAAAGAGGAAAAAGAAAGAGAGAGAGAAACGCGTTAGTTCACACTGAAGTTTCCTTTTCCCCTGTGTAAATTATGAAACTCGGTCATAAGAGTGAGTGCTGGGCTCACACCATGCCATGTTTATTGCTCTTTCTTCTGAGGGGAGGATAGTTTGTGCTCAGCTGAGGATTGAAAGTTTTTCATTGATGTCTTCTGCGTAATAAGAAGAAAAGATTACAATGGTAGACAGTCACTGTCCTCAAACCCCTCAAAAGCGACTGACGCGGGGGAAGCCCCTGAAGGCTGTTCTAGCTGTGCAGGATGGTTTCTGAGGAGAAGGTCCACTTGCCAGAGAGGGGACCTGAGACTGATATCACTCGGAGTGTCTGGCAGTAAGAGCCCTAGAGGGGGACACAGGGACATTATGGCACAGGCAGCTGGGAGAGATCTATTTATTCATTTATTCATCTGTCTGTCTGTCTGTCTATCTATCTATCTGTCATCAAGTTCTCATTGTGTACCCCAGGCTGACTTCAAACTTGAGATCATCCTGCTTCAGCCTCCTGAGTTCTGTGATTACAATCGTGTCCCCCCACAGTGTTTGAAAAACTTTGGGGCAACGGTATCCAATCGGAAGCTCATGGCACCTTAGCCGGTGTCGTGGGAGGCAAAGGACACTGCCTCGGACCAAGCGCACGGCGGTGCTGGACGGCAGTGAGCGGCTCTCGCCTTTGCTCGCTGGCTCTGCCCCTGCGATCCAAACTGCCCTCACAGGTGTGGAGGCATCCATGCAATGGGCGGTGATCGCACCCAGGGTAGCGTTGGCTCAGGCTGGTATTTAGTACAGGCGCAGGAAGGGTTCTGCCCTGTCAGGTTTAATAAGTCAGTAGGGTGCACGGGGGGGGGCAGGGTAACTATACTGCGCGTTCTTCACACCTCTGCACGCTGGGCACTTAAAGGGAGCTTGTGGGGAGCCAAAGGGCAACCGCGCCCAAAGATGGCGCTGAGGATTGGGCATTGCCTGATCAGCTGGCTTGCTTCTGTGATGCGGCCCCGCGACCCCGCAGAGAGATGCAACCACGGAGCACGGGTTTGAGCCTTATTGTTATTACCACCACCACCTGTATAGGCGCTTGTATATCTTCCCGTGGGGGGTCCTCCCACCGAGCACAGGTGATGTCGATCAAGGCCTGTGATCAGCTGCTGCATGCGGAACTCGTGGAACCTGGGTTGCCACGTGTCCTCCAGGCATTGGCCTGTGGATATATATGCTGGGAGATGCTTGTAAAGAGAGTTTTTAGAGCTTTGGTTCGGGCGCGCGTTCCTGAATAAACAGCAGAAAGAAGAGTTCGCGGTCGCGTCTTCCTTGCGGGTCAAGGGGGAAGCGACAGAGCTCACAGGTGAACGAACCATTTAGCTCTTCACCGACTAGAAGAGCGAGGGGCCTGACCCCAGGTTCTGTAAGGAATTGGCCAGGGCCCTCTTCCCGTGCATCCAGTACGCTTTTCGCCTGGTCCCCAGCAGAGGGGCCCACCTTGGTGCTCTGCGCTCCCTGCTGGTGCAGATGCCCAGGCCAGTTCCTGACCCTCCCGAGCTGTCTCCCACTCTGTTTCCCTTCCCACTGCTTGGCTCAGAGTTCAGGTTGAAGGATACGTGGAGATGTGACATGTGCAGGGTCAGGAGCCATGGGAAGACACACAGGAGCACATGACTGAGTCCTGCAAGGACGAAAAGTCCACCCCGGACACCGCCGGGAAGGCCGCCCTGGAGCTCAGACAGGGTGTGGGCACCCTCAGCCTCCAGCAGGTTCCTAATCACTCATGCAGACAACTGAGCGCTGAATGAAAAGAAAACAGAGCCCAGTCAAAGGCAGAGTCAGGACAGCCCTGAATCTCTGGGCACCGCGGCCACCCTGTCTACTGGATGAGGGAGAGCCAGCCTCAGCCCGGAGCTGATCTGAGGGTCGGAGCAGGGCCTGGGCCGGGACCCGTTCCTTCGTGAGGTGAGTTGTGCCACAGCTACCGAGAATGGAGGACCACAGACTGCAGGGTCGTCTTCAGCCTGCGGTTCCACAGCCAAACGTGGCTGTGAAAGGGCTTTGTCCTGGGTGTGGAGGAGAGAAGGTAGGGAAGGAGGGAGAGAAAAAGGAAAAGGAGGGTGTGGAGGAAGCACATGAGGGAGAAAGACAAGGAGAAGGAGAAAGGGAAGGATCAAAATAATAAATCGCTGTGCTTTTCACACCATAAAACAGCTATTTATATGCTTTATTCTCTAATTCAATACTAGTCATGGTAGGAAGAAAAAACAAAAGATATCTTTTAAAAATTAGGTCAAGCTCTAATAACCACTGTCATGGTTTATAATATGGTATATTTTATGTTAAAAAGATATCAGGTATAAAAATGCACTGTCTTCCTTAATATAATGAATCTGGAACATTTATTGAAAACATGTAGATGCTAGCTTTTCTGTTCAAAATGGGGAATGACCATAAAATAAAGTATTTCAAAAGGTTTCTGTGTACTCTATAGAAAGAAACTAACAAGTTAAAAAATTAATCAGTAAGGAATTCTAGCATAAAATGCAAAGAATCAATGAACCTCAGAATTAGTTCTTCAAAACAATAAACAAAAGAACCCCTAAGCCCGCCTTGCCAAGAGAAAGACTCAGATCTATGCCAGTAAAAATGAAAGTGAAATTATAACAAATGCCACTGAAATCCACAAGATTATTAGTTAACAATTATGAAAAACTTTACTCCAAAAGTTGGAGAATTCAGAAGAAAAGGATAGTTTTCTAGATACTTATCCATCATCAAAATTAAATCTAGAAGATATAAAAACTATGAATAACCCCCAGACGGGCATCAAATTTGGAAGGGTATTAAAAAACTTACCATCTAAGAAAAGCCATGAACCCAAGGAATTTACTGATGAATTCTATAAGAAATCAGGAAAGATACAATGCCAATACTCCTGCAACTCATTAATGAACTTACGAGGGAAGAAGTACTCCCAGTGTCATTCCTGGAAGCTAGACTTACCCCAGCTCAAAACCTAACTAGTATCTAACCAAAAAAGATAACTGAAGGTCAGTCTCTTTAATAAACATTTTGTTGAAAAGTCCTCAACAAAGTAACAAATTATTGAAAAATCAAATACCATGACCAAGTAGGGTTCAGCACAAGAATGCAAGGATGGTTCAACACATACAAATCTATAACTGTAACATCACAAACACAGAAGCAAGGATGAAAATCATATAGTCATCTCAACAGACACAGAGAAAGCTTTGACAAAACCCAAAATCCATTCCAAAATTTAAAAAGCTAGAGAAAAACAGGTATACAAAGACCTTTACTAAATCTGATAAAACTAATTTATAACAAACCTATAGCCAACATTATATTAAATAGAGAAAACCAGAAAGCTTTCTCCTGAAAATCAGGAGCAGGACAAGGATGATGTATATCACCCTCCTGCTCAGTATAGTACTCAGAACATTAGCCAGGGCATTCAGGTGAGAGAGAGAAGTAAAGAGAATGTGTATGTCAAGTTATATTTATTTGCAGGTGCTGTGATTCTCTAAAAGAAAGACCAAGAAGAATTATATGGAAAGACTCCTAGAATTAATCACCAGCATTAATAATGTAACACAATACAAATGAACATGAAAAAAATGAATAGCATTCTTGTACACCAATAATAAGCCAACTGAGAAACTCAGATGAAATGTCATTCACAATAATACCAAGAATAATTAAGTAATTAAGAATTAACATAACCGGGCCGGAGGGTTAGCTCAGTGGTTCCGGCGCCTGCCTCGCAAGCGCAAGGTACTGAGTTCGATCCCTGGTGACCACATATAATGCTGGGCATGGAGACACGCCCACCAACAATCAACACCGCATACCACAATGCCGGACGTGGTGGCTCACACCTGTCATCCCAGCACTCGGGAGGCAGAGACAGGAGGATTGCTGAGTTCGCGGCGGCTTGCCTGGGCACCATAGTGAGCTCAGGGCCAGCCTAAACTACAAAGCAAGACCCTGTCTCAAAACGCAAAAAAAAAAAAAAAAAAAAAAATTAACATAACCAATGAAGTAAAAGATACTGACAACAAAAAGTTCAGTTTTCTGCAGAAGGCGATTGAAGAGGACCTCAAAATGGAGAGAATGCCTGCTCCAGGGTAGATAAAGCCAGTATGGTCAACATGGGCTGTATTTCCAACATGATACACAGATTTAATGCAATTTCAATCAAATCTTCATAGAGCAAAGCAAGAGACATTACAACCCAGACTTCAAAATATGTTACAAAGCTTCAGAGGCCAAAACAGCATGGTACTGATGCAAAATCAGACATATGGAACAATTCAACACAACAGAGCGTGCAGAGACAACTCTGGCCATACTCAGGCGCCTGAACTTTGACGAAAGTTCTTTGATAAAAGTCTGTCTTTGTAGGAAAGACAGACTCCATAACCAACAGTGCTGGAGAAAGTGGCTATCCACAGGAAGGACACTGGATACAGTCCCACATCTCTCATTGCGTACTTAAAGTCCAAATGGATCAAGGATAAAAATGTTTAAACAGAAGCACTTCATCTGTTGGAAGATAAAATTAGGTCAAAAGTCAAAGGCACAGACATTGGCAAGGACTTTCTGAAGAAAATCCCTGTTGCTCAGGAAATAGTACCAACTAGCAACTAAATATCAACAGCATTCTCGCGGGACCACAAGATGGGATCACATCAAGTTTAAGGCTTAGCAGAGTGAAAGGACAGCCTAGAAAATGTTTCTGCTAGCCATTCCATGGACAGAGGACTAATTTCTAGAATATATAAAACCAAAAAAAATTTTAAAAACTCTTTTCAAATCAAAAGACCCAATCAAAATGGAAAACTAAAATAAATAGACACTTAATAAAAACACACAGGTGGCCAGTAAATACATGAAAAAAAATGTCCAACACTAGTGGGTTTTAGAGAGATGCAAATTAAAACAACACTGAAACTTCGTCTTGCTTCAGAAAGAATGGCTGTCATCAAGAAATCAAATACTATCAACTGGTGGGAAGACTGTGGGGGGATCTAACCTTTCTAAATTGTCAGCGGTAGTTTAAACAGCCACTATGGAATCAGTGCAGAGATTTCGTAGAAAACTAAGGCCAAAAATTCCATTCTACCCAGCTACTCCCTACCTAGCAATCTTTCTGGATAGTTTAAATAGACCCATGGATGCAACTCATGACAGCTAAGTCACGAAGCAGCTTACATGCCCACTGATAGATGAAAAGATAAAGAAAATATGGTATATAGAAAACAGTGAAGTGCTACTGTACTATAGGCTGATAAACTTGAGTCATTTGTGGGAAAACCGATGCTCCCTGAGATCATAACATTAAGTGAAATAAATCAGACACAAGCTTAAATGTCATGTAGTTTCTCTCATATGAGAAATCCAAGATTAAATAATAAGCTAAAAGATAACAGAAAGTTGGGAGAGCGAATCTTTGCAGAAGGAAAGGGAGCTAAGATACGAAGGGAGGGGACAGGAAGGAGAGACGAAGCTGATGAACAAAGAATTAAGATGTGTCACGTGCATGTACCAGCCCCCTCCACAAATAGAGTTACTAAGTTCTGCACATGCATACTAATAAAAAATTAAATTTTAAACCGCTAAAAATTTGACTCAATTATTTATACTGCTAAAAATTAATTTCCAAATGAAAAAACATATCATTCCATGTCAGATAAGACTTCGTTTTGTTTGCCTTAATCAGTCTTTGTCAGTGTATCTGACGATTCCAGAGGAACAGGATCAGTATGCATAGTTAGGCAAGGAGGCGTACCAGGCCGGCTCAGGAGCAGAGCAGGAGGCCCGCGGCCCCGCCCCAGGGAGCCTGGGGCCCCGGAGCGCGCAGTCCGGAAGACGGAAGCCCCGTCCGGAGGGATCGGGATGAGCCCCAGTGCGGGGCGGACGCCTGGACGCTCCCCGAGGGTCACCGCACACCTGTCCGAGCTGGAGGCTGAGCCGCCCGGGACCTGGAGACCGCGGTCCGGGGCGACGCAGGGAGGCTCCCTCCTGCGCGGGGCCGGGAGCGCTGGCAGCGGGCGCTCGCCGCTCCTTTCCCTTTTTTTTTTTTTTTTTTTTTTTGCTTTTTGGAGACAGGGTCTCGCTTTGTAGTTCAGGCTGGCCCTGAGCTCACTATGGTGCCCAGGCAAGCCGCCGCGAACTCAGCAATCCTCCTGTCTCTGCCTCCCAAGTGCTGGGATGACAGGCGTGAGCCACCACGCCCAGCATTATATGTGGTAACCGGGGATCGAACTCAGGTCCTTGCG
>PVIC010044508.1:0-14984 GCA_004025085.1 Thryonomys swinderianus
GCAGTTTTTCTTCTTCTATATAATACCTACCATACTCTTTTTTGCATTGGATCCAGCCCTTAATAGGCTGCATCCATGAGCCAAAATAAACCTCTTTTTAAATTGTTGATGTTGGCTGTTGGGTCTCAGGGATGAGCAAAACGACAAAGACGTGGACAAGGGGAAGGAAGATTCTAGTATAAACAGAATTGGGAACTCTCGAAGTTCTAGCTCATCACTATTATTTTGAAGTTTCTTGACATATTAAAAATAAAAAACTTGTTTCAAAACAATATTGTGATTTATCTTAAATGTTTGTGTTTAACACAGTTTTAACACCACTGAATCCCCTATGTAGGGGAATATAACTTAACAAAATGAAAGACTTAAAATGTAAATAATTTTCTTCATAGGCTATGATTCATTAATAAGACACATGTGTAAAACTATCTGATAAAGTTAATTGTCCTCAATCTTGTCAGTTTATCCCTGGAACACAAAATGAATTTTCTCGATCTACAATCTTATCTTGAAAATGAAAAGATGGAAGATGGAGCTGAATACCTACTCATTAAAGAATGTGAGACCTAGTTAATACAGTTTTATCTTTTAGAGATATGGAGATTCTGAAACAGTAGAAACAAAAAGGATGAGGGAATGGATATAATATTCTTCTTCAGTTATATATTTTTGAACATACTAGATATATTTTTAGACATTAAAAAGGTCCTTTAAAATCTAGTAGTCAACACTAAATCTGATAACTCATTTTTTATAGATGAGGAAGGGGAGACAGTTGTTAAATTTGTTCAAATTTATGCTGCTAACAAATGCCTAGGCCCAAGATGAGAAAACCTTTGGAGTTTTTCAAACTTACCTGATCACACGAACATTTGGGTGCCTTGTGAAACTAAGTTAAATTCCATCTCTCTGTATCTAATGAGTCACCATTTGAGAGTGCAGCCTGAAAACCGGTGTTTTGTTAATATCCCACAGTTAGATGAATGCTATGACTGGGAAATATTGGAAAACACTGCATCTCGCTGAAAATCACTAACCTTTTCATCTCGGCCCTTCACCTTCATAATCACCATAATTTATGACACTGTGAGGATTTTGAATGTTCATAATTCTTAATTACGTAGGAGGCTTTGAATAGCTAATAAATGCAAGCAACACTGTGGATTTAACCTTAATCATCCAATTTAATTCATGTTCAAGTTGAAACACTGTGCCTTCTCATTCTGTGTCAAACTGTCCTGAAGCTGATTTTGATCATTATCCTAGTTTCTCTGAGTTACTGTGACATTTTGGGCTGTAGATGACCAGGTTTATTCTCAGGAATTTCTTTTTGGAGAATTAAAACATTCCTTTACTCAGCCTATCACTTTCCACAAATAAGTAACCTTTGAATAAAGATTACTTTCACAAAAACAGAGCCTCACAACTCATATTTTATAGATGATAAAAAGGACAGAGAACCTAACTGATTTACCCAAGATCATACAGTGGTGATCTTGTGCACCAAAGCACAGCGTAGTTCATCTGTCTTGTATTGGGGGAATATCTACTCCATTTTGAGAATGTACACGCTGATGGGGAAATGCAGATGCAGGCCATTTAGTCCTTGGGCTCTGGGAACCCCAGTCTTCAAACTGCAAAATAAGCTGGGCAGCCTGAATATGTGTTGCTCGGCCAGCACTAAAGTTACTTGAACATCCTACGAACGAGCTGCTTTTGATTTTTATGACTGTATTTATCAAAAACATCTTGGGACTGTTTCAGTAGACAGAGAAGTTGTAAATTATTATTCCAGTGATCCCTGGTGACAATAATTATCGGAGGTAAGGAGCTGCTATTTACTTTAGATGGCCTGATACTAGATAATTCACTATAATTCTTAACTAGCACCTTTCACTCATTGTTGATGCCCACATGACTCCTGATATATTTAAATCTGTACAGGTTGGCAGCTAATTTCTGGGATTACCAATTTTCTAAACTGTCCTAACAGCACGTGGCAGCAGTGAGCTCTAGTTGTCATTTTTCTTCCAAGAAAAGATGTACTGCAACACCAGTTGACCTCAAGGGGTTTGCTTCTTTTCTTCTAGCCCAGCCCACACTCCCCTCCTCCAAAATTCAAAATAACTATACTCTAGTGGAGCCATGTCTTCACAGAGTTAGCTATTTCAAAAACTGTAGTGCTAGTAGCCCATTGTGCACAGTAGGAATCAGGAAGGCATGTATAGAATAACTGGCCACCAGCCCAGTGGAGGTAAGAAACTCCTGAAGATTAAAGATAGGGCAAGTTCAACGAATAACTTCTTTCTCTTAGTATATTACAAAACTACCTTGAAGTAGAAAATAGATCTAATTTGAAGAGCTAATATATTAACACTTTTAAAAGAAAACAAGAGTAAATCTTTGTGACTTGGGATTAAGCGATCATTTCTTAGATGTGACACCTAAAGTGGAAGCAATAAAAGAAAAAAAAACAGATAAGTGGTACTTCATTAACTTAGAAAACTTTTGTTCTTCCAAGTATGTCATCAAGAGAAGGGCGAAAAAACTGTACAATGGTAGGAGTGGTTTTCAAACAGTGTATTTTAAAAGAAACTACAGAATCTATAAAGAATGCTTTCAATAATAAAAGGAAAAATTACTCAGTTTTTAAAAAGGTCATCCCTGTGGACCACAAGGAACTATGCATACGTGGATTGGATGAACCCACATTTAGGCCCCCAACTAAGACTACTCTAGTGGATTCCACACCCTGGCTTCAGCTAGCTGCCATGTTCAAGCCAGGTCTGCATTTTGTTTCTCCTCTGCATGAAGCAGAAGAGTTAACAACCAACCACCAATCAGAGGATGAAGTTGAACTTGGAGGGTCAGCAGATGCAGGAAGATATTATGGACCTGGCAAGCAGTACTAGTTCCAATAAAATCCTACAGCTATTATAAGCTACAAAAACAACATAGTTTTACTCTAAAACTGACTCCTCCACAGCAAATTAGAGTTGGCGAACAAATCCAGTGGAGTGCCTGATACTGCTATAGTATTTAATCAGCAACCATTTTGGGAAGGGGATTATGGTGTAAGACTGACAGTACAACAGGAAGATAGAAAATAAAATATAGTCAGATAGGGACTGGGTTCTCAAGGAAGTTAGTGAAAAACAAAGACAACCAGAATTGTGACTGGAGGCCCATCTAAAGAAGACCAAACCTCAAGATAAACATGCAATGATCAGGTCTACATTCCTCCCTAAGGATGAGCAGTAACTTGGAGTTATACTGTAATTAGCACCAATTGATCAAGGAAGTTCACTTAGCCAGGAGGATAACCAGAGTATCTGGATCCATCCCTTCTTGAAAATGCCTTTGTTGCTTCCATGTATCCTTGCTCTATGACTCACTTCTGCATTGGATCAATATTAGCTAAGACACTATATTTATAATCATATAAATTGATCACAGTTTGATTCACATTGTGATTTTGCTGTATAAATTACCCCTCACAAAGGGCTTTGATGTCAGCCCACTCAGGACCCCTCTTATCTCTCAAGTGCTATCTCTCAATGCTAAAAGCCACTGTGATAAATAAAACAGCATGGGGGCCGGAGGGTTAGCTCAGTGGTTCCGGCACCTGCCTCGCAAGTGCAAGGTCCTGAGTTCGATCCCTGGTAACCACATATAATGCTGGGTGTGGAGACTCACGCCCACCAGCAATCAATGCCACATACCACAGTGCCAGGCATGGTGGCTCACGCCTGTAATCCCAGCACTCGGGAGGCAGGGACAGGAGGACTGCTGAGTTCAAGGCTTGCCTGGGCTACATAGTGAGCTCAGAGCCAGCCTGAAATGCAAAGCAAGGCCCTGTCTCAAATCAAACAAACAAAAAAAACCCCAGCATGGTACAGGCAAAGAAACAGGCCCAAGGATCAGAGGAGCAGATTAGAAGATGCAGAAACAATTCCTGATATACTAAGCCATTTCACCTAAGCCAAACATCCTAATGGAAGAAAGATAGCCTCTTTAACAAATGGTGCTGGAAAAACTGCCAAAGACTAAAAACCCGCCAGACTAAAACTGGAACTATATCTTTCACCATGCCCTAAACTAAAATGGAAGTGGATCAAGTATCTTAATATTAAAACAGAAACACTAAACCTGATGGAAGATATATTGGGTAGATCTCTTGGAGACAATGGCATAGGGGAAGATGTGATGAACAAAATATCAATGTCATGGGAACTAGCACAAGTAATCAACAACTGGGATCTCATCCTATTAAAAAGCTTCTGCACAGCAAATGAAAACAGCTTCAGAGCAAAAAGGCAGCCTACAATGTGGAAAAAAAATTACCAGCTGTTCCTCAGACAAAGGACTATTATCTAGAATATATAAAGAACGTTAAAAAATTGACCCCCCCAAATACAAAGACTGAATTCAAAAATGGGCATTTGACATGAACAGACATTTCTCAGTTGAAGAAATAGAAGCGGCAAAGAAACATATGAAAAAATGTTCCACATCACTGGTAATTTGAGAAATGAAGATGAAAACAACACTGAGACTTCATCTCACCCCAGAAAGAATGGCTGCTATCAAGAAATCAATCAATAACAAATCCTGGTGAAGCTGTGGGGAGAAAGAAACCCTTCTCTATTGTTGGTGGGAATGTAGATTAGTGCAACTACTGTGGAAATCAGTGTGGACATCTCTCAAAAAACTAGTATTAAAGGTCCCATGTGACCATGCTATTTCCCTGCTGAGTATATAATTGAAAGAATTAAAATTATCACACCACAGTGACATACGCATACCCATATTTATACAAGCACAGTTTGTAATAGCTAAATCTTGGAAACAGCATGAAAGCCCATTAACTTGTAATCAGACAAGGAATATGTGTTTTTAAAAAATAGTAAAATGGAGTACTCTGCAGCCATAAAGAAAGATAAACTTGAGATGTTTATAGCTAAATGGATGCACTTTGAGGCCATACTCATAAGCAAAATAAAGGGATTACACATCTATAAATATCAAATTTTTCCCTTGTATGAGAAAGTGAAGGTGTAAAGGCCAAAATGTAAAATAGATATTGTGAAATAGTAAAAAAAAAAAAAAGTTTATGGGTGAAGAGGAACTGGGGAAGCAGGGTAAAAGAAAGAAGGGAAAGAAAAAAATGAAGGTAAGAAAGAAAAAATGGTAACAAAACTTGTGTATAAAGGGGGAGAGGTTGAAGGGAGGGAATGGGAAAAAATAATTTATCTCATGTATAGGTACAAACAATGATGAATGTGATAATAATTTCTACCTAAAATGTACCAATATGCTCAATTTTTAAAATCTTTCTTGCTTTTAAACTGTTTTTTCTTGGAATTCACTCTTCAATCTCAGGAAACATGAATTAGTAGTATATTTGACATCTAACAGATTAGGAGTTATATTTCTCCTACATCAACAGAACAACTCAAAGTCAGTGTTTTCGGTGATACCTCTCAAAGCTGATCCCGGGGGAATAAGAAGGGGGGAAATCATATAGTGTTATATGCATACCCATGTTTATAGCAACACAATTTATAATAGCTAAATCTTGAGAGTGGTTTATATGTCCATCAACAGATTGTATTTATACACAACAGATTATTACTCTGCCATAGAGGACAAACCAGTTATTTACAGGAAAATGCACATAACTCAAGATGATAATAGTAAAGGTAATAAATCAGACACACACTTAAATATTGCATTGTTTCTCTTCTATGAATAATTCACAATATAAAGAGCAAAATAAACGACAGATAATAAGAAATAGAGGCATACATCTTTTGCAAATGAGAAAGGGAACAAGAGATGAAGGGGAAGGGAGGGAAAAGGAAGAAGAGGAAAAGTAAATTGAGATATATCATGTACCTGTACCAACTCTCCATGAGGTATGTAATCATTATATACAGCAAACATGTACTTATAAAAATAAAAATTAAAAAAGTTAAAGAATCTGAACAGACATTGTTCCAAAGGAAATATACTGAAAGCTAATAAACAATTAAAAGATACCTAGCTTCATTATCTATTATGCAAAGGTAAATCAAAGACTAAAGACATACCACTTCACTTCTCCTAGGACAGCTAAAGTAAAAAGAAAAAAATACAATAAGAAATATAAGTAATTAGTCTGAGAAGCAGCTGATAAAATTCTTTCCCATATTCTGGGTTGTATTTTCACTCTCTTGGTGGTTTCTTTTGCTGTGCAGAAGCTTTTTTAATAAGATGAGATCCCAGTTGTTGACTTTCTGAGGTGCTAAGGTTTTATTCATAAGGTCTTTCCCTAGCCAATGTCTTCAAGAGTTCTACCTAACCTGTTTTCCAGCAGGGTTACTGTTTCTGTTTTATTTTTAGAGCTCTAATCCACTTTGATTTTAGTTTAGTACATGGTCAAAGATGTAAATTTAGATTTAATCTCTGGCAGATTGAAAACCAGTTTTTCCAGCACCATTTGTTAAAGAGACCATTTTTCTTCCATTTAGGGTGTTTTCCTCCTTTGTCTATGATGAAGTGGCTTAGTGTATCTGTGACTGTTTTTGGATCTTCTAGTCTGTTCCACTGAACTTCAGGTATGTTTCTTTGCCAGTACTATGCTGTTTTTATCACAGTGGCTTTGCAGTATAGTTTCAAGTTGGTGACTGTGATATCTTCTGCTTTGCTGTTGTTGCCTAGAATTGTTTTTGCTATTCTAAGTCTCTTCTGATTCCAGGTGATTTTTTTATTGTTTTCTCTAGCTCTGTGAAATATGCTGTTTCTCAGACACAGGACTGCTATCTAAAGTGTATAAGGAACTTTAAAAGAAGCTTTCTAAATTTAAAGACCCAATTCAAAAATGAGCATCTGAAATTTACAGACACTTTTCAGATAAAGAAGTAAAAGCAGCAGAGAAACATGAAGAAATGTTCAACATCACTGGTCATTTGAGAGATGCAAATGAAAACAACACTGAGATTCCATTTCACTTCACAAAGAAAATGTGCTGTCATGAAATCAACCAACAACAAGTGCTGATGGGGCTGTGGGGAGAAAGGAACCCTTCTTAACTGTTGGAGGAAATGTAGACTCATGTAACCCTTATGGAGAATAGTGCGGAAATTCCTCAAAAACTACAATTAGAGGTCCCAGTTGACCCTGCTATTTGACTGCTAGGTATATACACAAAATAATTAAAAGACTGATACCACAATGACATATGTACACCCATGTTTATAACAGCTCAATTTGTAATAGCTAAATCTTGGAAATAGCCAAATACCTATCAAACGGAGACTGTATAAAGAAGATGTGGGGTTTTAAAAACTATAATGGAGTATTACTCACCCATAAAGAATGATAAATTTGAGTCATTTATCTCAAATGGATGTACCTTGAGGACATACTCATAAGTGAAATAAATAGGACACGGATGTGTAAGTACTGTATCATTTCTCTGGTATGAGAAACTGAAGGTGTAAATGAGTTCCAGAATGATAAGTATTGTGAAATGGGGAGAAAATGTTCAAAGTAAAAAGGGAAAGGGGGTAGGGACAAGTAGAGAAGGGAAAGAAAAAATTGATGAAAAAAAGGAAACAAAGGTTTTATATATATAGGTGTTGAGGGTTGTAGGGAAGACAGGAAAATGAAAAAATGAGAATCAATTTGTGCCATGTTTGAGTACAAATTCTCAGTGTTGAATGTGTTCATAATATATGCATAGAATGCACCAATAAGATCAATTACAAAACAGAAATGTTAGCAATTAGGTGGACAAATTGGAATTTCATATATTGTTGATTGGATTGTAAACTGTCCAGCTCCATTGAAAAATTCTGTAGAGTTTCTCAAAATGTAATCCAGCAGTTATACTCTATGGTATAGGACAAAGAAAAATGAAAACTTATTCATAAAAAACTTGTACATAAACATTAACAACAGTGTTGTTAACAATAGCCAAAAAGTAGAAACAACTTAAATGTCCATCAGTTGAAGAATGGAATAACAAAATGTGGTATATCCATACAATAGAATGTTATTCAGCCTTAAAAAAATGAAATTCAGCACAGGCTACATCATGGACTTCAATTACACTAAGTGTAAAAAAAAACAGTTATAATACACAGAGACAAAAAGTAGGATAGTGATTGCCAGGAGATACAAAGAAGGGAAACTTCCATAATGACGTGTAATGAGCATGAAATTTCCTTTTGTGATACTGAAAATGTTTTGAGATTAGATTTTGGTGGTGGCTGCCCAATTTAGTATGAATACTAAAATGAGTAAATTATGCACTCTTGAAGGGTAAGATTTATGATGTTAGACTAATATCACAATACAATTATTTTCTAAACAGCAATTAGATTAGTCCAAGAATTAACCAGGAGAAAACCAGGTTTTCCACACTGAGGGATATGATTTATTGTGGGTGATTTATAGTTGATGGCATTTGGATTAGAGCAGCTCCAACTAAGGCCCAGGTCTCTCTTTCTGGCTCCTAGAGGAGAATAAACTGGGAGATAGGAAAACTGGTAATAAGGCAAAGTGCAGAAGTTGGAGAAAAGACCAGCTAGACTGACCCAGCCTGACATAGAACCTCCCTAACTCTCTATGAATGGAAAAGAACTTCCGTATACTGTCATGAAAAATCAGAAGTAAACCAAGTAATACTCTTCTGTATCACTCAGTGCACACTAGAAAGACAGATTCAATGCAAGATATTTAAATGCATAAGGATTTCCAAGACAGGCTTACAGTGGCTACTCACAGATTAAGGAGTGGTGCTAAAGGGATGTCCGTATACTGGAGATCCAAAGGATCCATTGAAAGTTCAAAGTCCTGGATCTCACTGTAGTGGCTCATATGAGTCCATGTCAGGGTCTTTGATGGAATGCTGAAGAGTCTTCACTGAAGGCCAGGAGATGATTGCTGTTTAGAAAATAATTGTCTAAGGTGAAGAATGAAGTTCCTCAGTCTTCCTTCTTCATTTCCTTTTTGGATGTGAACCTTTCTTCTTCATTTCCTTTTTATTCCGTTCAAGCTGTAAGCCTAATGGTTGTTGCTATTCACATCCAGGTTAGTTTTCCGGTCTTCAATACCTTCAGCCGTGCTCACTTTGGCAGCACATATACTAAAATACCTTCAGCCACATTCAGGACTATGGTGATGTAGTTTAGTTAGGTGTTTCTCACCCAAGTTGAGATAATCAGTTAAGCATCACACCTTCTAACAAAGACAAGGTACTAAAAAATTACAATTTTCAACTAGGCAAGGGATAGAGGACACAATCAGGTCTTGCTGTTAGGGCTTGTCTGACTAGAATTTTCTCATCTAATGCTAGAATTTCTCATCTAATACTGCTGGGCACACACCATGTACACACACAAACACACAGAGAATGAGGGAGGGGGGATCAAACTAATTAGCCAAATTAGCCATTTCTAGGAGGAATGATGGCATGGTTCTCAGCAGGGTGTAGAAAAGCTAAATGTAAGCATCGAGACTATTAATCACCCCATCTGCAAACTGTGTTGCTAGACCTCTTCGCCTTCCTGGGCTATAATCTACATTTAGAAAATTATCACTATATTTTTTGGTTTACTTTTCTCACCTAATGTACTGCACATCTGTCCCTTTATTTCCAGTCTTATTATGACTGTATTAGACCAAGTCCTCATCAGTGCCTGCCTGAAAAACAATATGAACTAAATACTAGTGAGAAAATAAGTGTCAGTTTAAGAGCTAAATAATGATAAATTTCCTTTTAGGGGAAGAATCTGTTTTAAATAAACTCTTTGACAGATCATTTTGATTGTTCAAAGATTATCTTTGAGATACAGTTTGAATAAATCTGGAGCTAAACTGCTCTACTGATAAATTAACAGAAAAAACTTACAGGGCTCCTAACATGAAAGAAAATAGGGGAAAAAATAGAGAAAAGACCAAAGTATAGATAAGGGAAATTGAAAAACAACAGGAAAACTCAAGCTTTGTATAATGACTTAGGAATGTTTAAGACAAGAAATGTCTAATATTCAAATTTCTTGTGGCACTGCAAGGACTCCATTCTTCAGTAAAATCTGTGCTCACCCAGATGTTGGTACATGTGAAGTGGAAGAACTAAAAAGTAGAAGTTCAACACTACACAGAAAGGGAACCATGTATCAAGAAGACACAAGAAGGTAATGAGAATACAGTGGATGTAGGAACTCAAAAATAGCCATAAGCTGACGAACGGGTTTAGTTTAGAATGGTTTAGTAGTTTTCAAACCTTCTGCAGAATATTCTAAATCCTAAAGGGGTTCATAACACCAGCAAAGCAGAAAACTTGGGACCATCCAGGGTCTGAAATTTAAATCAGACTACCATTCATTATTAGACACTTCCTCACTACTCTTCATTTTTTCCCACAGTTACTCCAGTGGCTTGAATTCTAAGAAATTGTTATGTCATAATGACATCATCAATGAGCTTTTCTAATAGATTCCTACTGGGTTCCACCACTGAGAGGTCTACCAGGTATCTGAGGGAGAAAGGCAAGTGAGGTCAGAGTAATTTTTTTTTTCTTTCAGCTCTTTCCCTTTAGGGACATTGGAAAATAAGTAAGTTCACAGTTCCTGGTAGATGACCCTCTCATTATCTTGATCTGTCATCAATTGACTTCTTTTCTTCCCTCCTATATGTTAGGAATGGTAATAAGCCTACTGTTGTTACCTTAGGGTGATATACTACCCCTTGTGACTTCATTACATGTTACCTACATCTTTGATGATATTTGTTTTATTGAATTATCTCAAATGATTTAATATGAATGTGTCATCTGTTTCCTGTCAGCATACTGAACAGTACACCCACTAAGTCATTATAATCATTATCTGTTAATTTTTACCACAACCTTGTGAAGTAGATACTACTATTGGCCCTATCCTAAAGATGTGAAAAGAGGTTAAATAACTTAGCTAAGGACTTTCTGACTTTCTGATTTTTGTTTCTTGCCACTCTAGTAATACACCTGCATTTAGGTCCCAAGCCTTCTGATATTCTATGGCAAGGTTATTTTTCCTAAAACATGTATGCAAGATCCTGGAGTATCTGATTCCCACCTGCCTTTTATCACTTCTTATACTTTTTCCTTATAAAGCCTTCTAGTTAGGCAGAACTGTTATTCAAGTTCCCCTAAACTTATCTTATTAGTCCTACATCATCTTTCTCCTCTTACTATCTTGGTGGAAGAAAAGGCCTTGTCTCTCACTGCAGAGGGCAAAGTGATCAAACATTTCTACTCCCTAATTTCAAAAGATAAAAAAAGGGTACATGATTTGGACTCAGCCACATGGTATAGGTGCTTAGCTCCTTCCCAGAAATTATAATATGGGTGAAATAAAAAAAATGGGATCAGAAATTTTTTTTCACAAACCTTAGTTTTACAGTCCTTCCCATGCTATCTAATGGTTTAGTAGTTTTCAAACTTTAGGTAACATGAGAAACTCCTTAATACAGTGTGTGTGTGTGTGTGTGTGTGTGTGTGTGTGTGTGGTATGTTAGACAGGGGGTGTTCTTGTTAAAACACAAGTTCCCAAACATCATTAGCCCTGGGAGAAGGGCATGAGAATCCCCACTTGCACAAACTCCTGAGGGCCTTGGTGAATCTGGTACACAGTAACCTTTGAAAAGTACATTTCAAGGAGATCTAGATCCAGATAATACATTGTTTACTCCTTGTTCCTTCCTTATCTACCTGTGGCTCTCTTTTGTTTTTCTCATTATTTGCTTCTATGGAAGACAAGATCTTTTGAAAAAAAATTTCAAAGACTTTGGCTTTACTCCGTCCTTGAGAATAGTATTTACATTAAACATTCATTCCACATGCAAACAGGCTCACATGCACACACACACGTACACACATAATTTCTACTCAGACATCTTCAAAGATGAACAGTATTTGTACATGAGCAATCATCTCTCTTATCATATATCTAGTTCCGCCATGAGCAGGAATTTGCTTAGTTTCCATAAACATCTGAAGTTTTGATGTTTTAGGAAATTAACTTGGGTTCTTACCATAGCATGACTGCAAATGATGCTGTTTCACTCCATTTTGCAAGAATTTTATACTTTCTTTCTTTATGATTCCTTTGACTTTTATAGACATCTTTACTTTTTCTGTTAAGTAAAAAATTGATGATATAATTTTAACTTAGTCAATTATTCAGGATCTTTATCATACAAATGTTGACCATTTGTCTTCACAGGTCATTTTGATTGATCCTTTGTCCTAAGACATTTGAAAAGCTCTTGGTCACTTAAAAAATACTTGGAGGAGCCAGGTGTGGTGGCTCACGCCTGTAATCCCAGCACTTGGGAGGCAGAGAGGAGGATTGCTGAGTTTGAGGCTTGCCTGGGCTACGTAGTGAGCTCAGGGCCAGCCTGGACTACAAAGTGAGACCCTGTCTCAAAAAAAAAAAACTTGGAGGAAGGCATTACTTTTTCTGCCATAAATACTTTTTCAAGGACATGTGCATTCTTCATAAGTTGTATCTTTTATCATTTGATTATGTAGCTATGGTAAAATATTTTCTTGGAATATCTCATGTCTTTTTGACATTCTTACTACAATCTTGGGTAAATGAAAAATACTTGGATCTGCTTCCTGCTCTTTATAGAAGCTGAAATTAAGGTTATCTAAAGGACTTTTCAAGAAGTCTATGCATGCAGAGAAATGGGAGTTATACATCACTCCCAGTGGTTACTGGAAAACAAGTAAGAAAGTGTGAGTAAACCAAACTACTCTTAAGTTTTAGAAAATAAAGTTTCTGAATCTTGTCTTATAACAAGAACATTCTTAAAGATGATTTTTAAGTGATTTTTCTTAGCACTCCATGCCTGCTAGAGTTTTTGATAAAGTGGGTCTGGATTCAGGACTGGAAATTTGTATTTTAAACAAGGGTTCCAGGCAATTTTCATGATCAAGTGAGCCTAGGAGGCACTACTAAAATAATGAAAGATGCTAAAGTGTTTGCCTGTGTGTCTTTTATAAGTTTTATTTTGAAATAGAGTATAAATATATACAAAAAGCACAAAGTTTAAACTTCTAGGCTGTAATGCCTTAAGAATTCCCATAGGCACTTATTTTGTTCCTATTTATCCAGAAACAAATGGTCCCATTACCCTTCCCAATAGGTAATACATCATATTTAATGTAAGTCACCACAAGATATGTATCCTATTAGTCTCAAAGTTTACAATGCATGTCTTGTTATGTTCTCTCTGTTAGCCCTAAATGTTGTGCTATGATATGTGAATAACCTGTTACTAAAGAAAGTCCCAACCATAAGACAATTATCTACTTCTGTTTTTGAAAAACTCCATTTTGCTCATCCCAAGCCTACCCCAACTTAAACTCCTATATAAAACTCCCCCATTACACACATTTTAAGGCCCACATATTTATGGAGTGCTTAGCTCCACTGGGCCAGCACCTGATCAAAACCTTATCATTTTTCACTTCTTTGAGTGGCTTTTGGCCTTTCCCCCTTCAGAATTTCTATAACGATATCAAACCCATTGTCAGGACTCAAGGAACTTTACAGCAATTTAAAATTTTGTGCCTTGGAATCTCCCTCTTCTCTTGTGGCATCAGCTGTGCATAAATGCTTCTGTTGGTAAAACACAAAAAACAGCAAGAACAAAAAACACTGGGAGCTGACAAGCCTACCCTTGTTTTTCACTGGAAAGTGCACCCCAACGATATACTGTTTCCACAGTTTGGATCTTCTTCTCTTAGGTGTTCTGGCAGTGCCATTTGGGGAATGTAAGGGCCTTCACCATTCCGGCAATTTTGGACCTGTTGCAAGTCATTTTGGGTTACTGGCTGGTCATCAGTGCCATTTGGAGTGAGGCAAGAACATTCACGATTTATGGTCATTCGGACCTATTACAGGCCATTTTGGGGCACTGACTGTTTTAAGAAGAGATTCAGAGTTAGGAAAAAATCTCCAGGCACTTGTTTTGGTTTGCAGTAATCATTTGTTTTGGTTTGGAGTAATCATTTGTTTTGGTTTGGAGTAATAATTTGTTTTGGTTTGCTTTGGCATGTTTTTATTTGCTTTTATTTCTTTGATGTTTCTCTTTTTTTTTTTTTAAATAACAGGGTTTTGCTTTGTGGTTCAGGCTGTCCCTGAGCTCACTATATAGCCCAGACAAGCCTCAAACTCAGCAATCCTCCTGCCTCTGCTGGGATCACAGGCGTAAGCCACCATGCCTTTTTTTTTTTTTTTTTGTATGTTTCTCTTCTTAAAACCTCCTTTATTCGAAGGTGACCTTCAGGGTTTCAGGATCACTGAGAGTTATGTAACCAATTTGGGGCTTTGGGTTCTGAGGCTTGTGAGACAATATAGATAGAGGTCAAGGTTCTTGAACCATTTTTCAACTAAAAAAGTTTAGAGAATAGAGACACTGGTGGAGTATTTGAGCAGCTCTTTTGTAAACTCCGTGGTAATAAAAGTATTGCTAATTTTCAGCTCCCTAGAAAGTTTTAGTCACCTATGACTAAGAAAAAGTGATACATTGTCATATAATGTGGCAATATTAGTGAAATCACACTATGATTTCATGGAACTGTCCTCAAGAAGATACTCTGGAATAAATTTGGCCAAGATAATATCCATAGTCACCTTCCTTGTGCTTTTCTGGCTCAGTGACAAGCATAAGCAAGAGTCTCTATACCTACTGACCATGGAGGCACTTGGCTAATATTAATGAGTTTGCTACCATGTAGCTGTAAACAGGAGTTGAAAGAACTTCTAGAGACTCAGGATTTGGGAAAATTAAAAATATTTATTGTTATCAAGGATCAATCACAAGGAAGCAAGTCCTTCTCAGCACGACTGGTCAACTGATTTGGTTTTCCAGTTTTATATAGATAACAGCAAGGTGAGGTAATTGGTTGAGAGTCTTACGTGACCATCTGCACATCTCCCGGC
>PVIC010044509.1:0-14989 GCA_004025085.1 Thryonomys swinderianus
CAAGCTACATCATTTTATGTTCAACAGTGCATGAAAGTTCCAATTCCTCCACACTGTCACCAATGTTTTATTTTCTGAACAGCCCTTCTAATGAATGTGAAGTGGTAGCCTCACATTTTAAAATGTACACCTTTGTACAACACTCACCTGCTTGATTTCTCGTAACAGATCTGCATCTATGTAATATCTTTCTTCAGATCTCACTGCTCCAAAATGGTTCTGCATCCTTATTTGGGACATCAGTTCATTTAGTCGGCCCTGAAAATAAATCAGAATATAATTGTCAACAGTAGCACAACTTCTTAACAAAGAATGTTTCCTTTGGAAAGGACAGCTTCAGAACATTAAAAATTTCTGCCCAGGGCCGGAGAGTTAGCTCAGTGGTTCCAGTGCCTGCCCCGCAAGTGCAAGGTCCTGAGTTCGATCTCCGGTAACCACATATAATGCTGGGCGTGGGGACACGCCCACCAACAATCAACAACGCATACCACAATGCCGGATGTGGTGGCTCACGCCTGTCATCCCAGCACTTGGGAGGCAGAGACAGGAGGATTGCTGAGTTTGCTGCGGCTTGCCTGGGCACCATAGTGAGCTCAGGGCCAGCCTGAACTACAAAGCAAGACCCTGTCTCAAAAAGCAAAAAAAAAAAAAAAAAAAAAAAAATTTCTGCCCAGCACTCTCAAGGTTCAAGCAGGAGGATCATCATGAGTTCGAGGTCAGCCTGGGCTACCTAGCGAGTTCAAGGTCAGCCTCAACTGTATAGCAAAACCCTGTCTTGAAAAACAAAAAAATTTCCAGGGCTGGAGATTTAGCTCAGTGGTTCCAGCACCTGCCTTGCAAGTGCAAGGTCCTGAGTTTGATCCCAGTAACCACATACAATGCTGGGTGTACTCACACTCACCAGCAATCAGTACCACATACCACAGTGCCAGGCATGGTGGCTCATGCCTGTAATCCCAGCACTCGGGAGGCAGAGACATGAGGATTGCTGAGTTCGAGGTTTGCCTGGGCTACATAGTGAGCTCAGGGCCAGCCTGAGCTACAAAGTAAGACCCTGTCTCAAAAAAAAAAAAAAAAAAAAATCCAATTGTCTCTATGTGCATTATTTGAAATACTAACTCTAGCCAAAAGAATCAGGACTAGGTTTACTTTAAAAAGGAAGTTTTAACAAATGCTTAATAAACACAGCTATACAAAATTGCTATTTGAAGATTACAGTGGACCCTCAAGTTATGACCAGCCTGACACACAAACAACTTGGGTTAATTAGGTTAATGGTGACTCATCTGCCTCGTTATTTACAGCGCTACCCAGCAGCTAACTGTCTAGAGCTCAGCTGTACTGACTTAGTTACAACCAGCCCTCAGGAACCAATAGAGTTCTTAAGTCATGGGTCCACTGTTATTTGCTACCTTTCAGCAGATCCACCTGAAAAACATTCTAGCTACATGGTCTTTTTTTTTTCCTTCTAGCTACATTGAAAGTGTTTACCTAGGGTTGGCAATTTAGCTCAGTGGTGCTGCACCTGGCAAATTCAAGCTCCTGAGTTAGACTCTCCAGTACCAAAAAAAAAAAAAAGTGCTTACCTTGAACTGAGTAGGCGCATTTAATTCAGACTGAATTGTATCTAGCTGAACTCGTAACTGCTCTTCATCAGCTTGGATGGCATAACCACTCTTCCTTTGAATTTCTTGTTTGATTAGAACCTACACAAAAAGAAGGCCACCAATACTAACAGAATCAACTCTTTTGTCTGTTATTTTATTATAATATGCTGTTCGAAGAAATCAGCTGAAAACTATACTAACAATATACAGTGCTATCTCAGTTCACAAACCTAATTTGTTCTACAATTTTGGAAAAGATGCCCATATTTATGTTTGTGTGAGAAAGACAGCTGTAGTGATCTTTGTCACCTGATGCAGATTGCAAATAAATTTGCTAAACGCCTGTGTTTGTGAACCAAACTATTTGCAAATACAGGTGTTCATGAATTAAGATACCACTGCAGCAAGGCTTGCCCCTATGCCCTGAATTATGCTTCTATCCATTTTAATTAGGCAGAGGTATCTGGGTAAATACCCTGATGTGCACTTAACAAGGGGGTCACAACAGCAACACAATTGTTTTAAACCTATACGTAGGTTTTATGGCTTAAAAACCTATCAAAAGGGCTGGGAATTTAGCTCAGTGGTTCCGGCATGTGCCTGGCAAGCACAAATTGGGACCTTTATCTGTGATAACATGTCTTTCTTCACTAATTTTGTACATTTATTGCTTTCTTTTCTTCAGACTCAGAAGACAGTTATCTTGATTTTTTTTTAAACTTAAGACTTTTAAACCTATATATTTTTCTGAATACATCTTTTGCTGTATCCCATTTATTCTGATATGTGATATTTCTATTTTCATGATTTATAATTTCAGGTTTGTTGCCATTTATTCTTTTTTTTTTTTTTTTTGCTTTTTGAGACAGGGTCTCGCTTTGTAGTTCAGGCTGGCCCTGAGCTCACTATGGTGCCCAGGCAAGCCGCCGCGAACTCAGCAATCCTCCTGTCCCTGCCTCCCGAGTGCTGGGATTACAGGCGTGAGCCACCACGTCCGGCATTGTGGCATGCGGTGTTGATTGTTGGTGGGCGTGTCTCCACACCCAGCATTCTATGTGGTTATCGGGGATCGAACTCAGGACCTTGCGCTTGCGAAGCAGGCGCCGGAACCACTGAGCTAACCCTCCGGCCCCGCCATTTATTCTTTTATTTTCTCTCATTAGGAAGTTCTGTTGTTTTTCGACTGTTAATAGTTACATTTCCTTTCTTCACACCCATATAGAAATAGAAACATGCTTTTCTATGATAAAAATCTCTATTGGTGATTTCACATGTATTTCTCCAAAGATCTTTCATTTCTTCACTATTCTCATCTATTTTCTTACTAAGATACAATCTTTCAAATTTCTTTCTTCATCCAATTCGTAAGACCTCTCTTCCAAATTGAACGTCTTACTGAGAAAGTTTGATGCTTTAGATTTCACAGTTTCGAATCTTTTTTTTAATCATAAAAATCTGTATTTAGAATGCATTTCCCACATATCTTATAAATGTTTGGGAAAAAAACCTAATTACTACCTGTAAGGTTCTATGAGAAAGATCCATGAGTTTCCTCTTGTATTGTGCAATTTTGGCCATACTTGTAGTTTGATTCTTTTGTAGCTCACTAATATCTTCAGATATGATCTGTTCAAACAAATGTTAGGATAAGTCAAATATGAACACAACAATTTACCAGGTACACCTAAGAAGACTGTAAGCACATTATAGAGTACAGACAACCAACATCCAGGTCTGAATAGAAAAATGTTACTATCCATAAGATGACAAGCTTAAGCTTTATAGACAATTATCCTTTTTTTGTTTTTCTTTTGAGACAGGGTCTCACTTTGTAGTTCAGGCTGACCCTGAGCTCACAATGTAGCCCAGGCAAGACTTGAACTCAACAATCCTCCTGGCCTCTGCCTCCAGAGTGCTGGGATTACAGAAGTAAGCCATCACACCCAGCACTGTGGTTTGTGGTACTGATTGCTGGTAGGTGTGAGTGTGGTTACCGGGGATCGAACCACAGACCTTGTGCTTGCTAGGCAGGTGCCAGAACCACTGAGCTAAATCTCTGGCCCTAGACAATTACCCTTGAACATGTTAGAAAGTATAGTATAGTCTAATGATTACAAATAGATATGGATTTTTTTTGGATTATGTATTATTCTAAAATTGATTGTGGTGGTTGTACAGCTCTTTGAAGAAACTAAAAATTACTGGGTCATACACTTGTTTTGAGGGATTTGTTTGTTTTTTTGTAGCACCAGGAATCATACTCTGGCCCTTGTGCTTCCAAGGTAGGCACAGTACCACTTGAGCTAAATCCCCAGCTCTTGGGGATTTTTTGAGGCAGGGTCTTGCTATATAGCACAGGCTGAGCTTGAACTCAGACCCTGCCTCAGCCTCTTGAATACTGCGATTTCAACAGGTGTGTGCCATGGTGCCCAGCTGGATCATATACTTTAAATGGGTCAATTGTATGATATGTGAGTTATATCCAATAAAGCTCTTTATTTAAAAGAAAGCAAAGGATATTACATAATAAAAGGTTAATCTGGCAAGAAAATACAATTCTAGATATGTATGTATCTAAGAGAGATTCAAAATACATGAAGCAAAAATGGGTAGAACTCAAAGGAGGAAAATACAGTGCAAAACTAGTTGGAGACTTCAACTCTCCTAATAGTTGAACTGCCAGACAGAAAATTCCACAATACAATAGAGCTGAACAACACATACCACCACCAACCAGTGAATCTCACTGACACTTAACAGGAAGCATCACCCAAAGTTTCTTCCCAAGGGTTCTTAGGTTATAAATCCTTAATACACTTAAAAGAATTGAAGCCACAGAGCTAAGCTGTAATAGAAATTGAAAATAAAATACAAGGAAAACCTCCAAACACTTAATAATTAGTCAAAAAGAAAAAAAAAAACCCTCAGAAGTTAAAATGATTTAATTGGAAATCAGTATTTTGAATATCAAGAATGAAAATATAAAATCATCAAAACTTGTGGAATTCTGCTAAGCAGGAATTATAGGGAAATTAATGGCGTTAAATGTTTATATTAAAAAAATCAGTAAGCTGATACCTTAAAAATTTAGAAAAATAAACCCAAAGCAAGCAGAGTAAAGGCAATATTAAGACCTGAAATCAATGAAATTGAAACAGAAAACTAGAGAAAAATCAAAAGCCTACTCAATAAAATTAGCAAATATCTAATAAGACTTATCTTAGTTTTATTCTGAAAAACTATTTATTCTGAAGAACTATTATTAACTATTACAAAAAATGTCAGTCAGATCCCAGTCAAGTACTATACATTACTCATTTTAAAAGTAATGATGATAGCTAGGATTTAGCTCAAGTGGTACCATGTCTAGCTTGGAAGTAGTACAAGAGACCAAATCTGATCCCTGGTACTACAAAAAGAATTTTAAAAATAAATAAAAATAATGCTGATAGATTAAATGTGTCCAATGTAACATAATAAAGGGCCTGGAAATCATGTTGCATGAGAAACCACACTGATATTTTAACCAGAAAAGAGAATTCTAAAAGTGATTACGATGTTCAAGTTTTTGTAAGCTATATCCACAAAGCAATGCCAGAGTAAATGAGTGTAATCTGTTAATAAGGCAGACACAAGATCAATGTAAGGAAAATTATATTAATAGAGCTGATTGTCCATGAAATACATTCATGAAATGATAAACTTTTCATTATTCAGAAGTCTGAATAGAATTCCATGTAGAATATGGAGTTGACTTTTAAGAACCTTTAAGTGTTTCATTACAAAAATCTACTTTATAAAATATTAAATTTAATATTCAGAAATTGAAATGTTTCATTAATGTAGGATAACATACCAATATAATTAAGACAATACAGTCATAATTGTGTTCTTCATTTTCATAAGGTCCCAAAAATAAAAGAATATGGAATCACTGGCCAGAACTAGAAATAACAGTCTAATTAAACTGTTAGGCCAGCATATCTAAATTCACTGTTAAGACATGTCAATTCAGATTTATGGCTTTTGGGCAGTCTATAATAAAAAGATGGCCTATAAAACTATCACTGTTGCCGGGCGTGGTGGCTCACGCCTGTAATCCCAGCACTCAGGAGGCAGAGGCAGGAGGATTGCTGAGTTCCAGGCTTGCCTGGACTACATAGTGAGCTCAGAGCCAGCTTGAGCTACAAAGCAAGACCCTGTCTCATAAAGGAAAAAAAAACAAAAAACAAAAAACTATCACTGTTTACTTGTACAGTATTGGTTCTCCATAAGAGAAATAGCATACATGGCAAAAAAGAATTAAACGTGTATAATTCCTTTTCCTACTTTCATGGCTAGATAATGAAACAAACTGCTTACATCTAATCTGGTCTGATGTTGCTTAGTCATCTGATCTTGAACTTTCAGTCTTCGGAGAAGTTCTTTAAAACCCACCATGGGTACAGGAATTAACCTAAGAAAAGCAAGTGGTCAATTTTCAGATAGTAAGCCTACTACTACAAAACACAAGATTTTCATACTAATAGTACATCAAACTTCCAAAATCCATGACAATGAAATTTATCAGTATTACAGTACAGAGATTTCATTCAATCTCCCTCATTTATGATAGTTTTTTCCAAAACCTGTATTGCTTAAATGAAAATGTAATTAGGAACTGGCACTCAAATTTCTTCATTTCTAGCTAGTTTTCACCACACTATGGTACCTTATCATGGTAGATGTATATTTTAAAAGTAATGAAAATTCCCCTCAAGGGTAAGGAGTACAATAGCACAGCATGCATTTGTTTCCCCATTGTTAGTTCAAGCATAAAACAAAATGAAGATACACTTACTTTTCAGAATCAGGATTATCCACCTTGGCTTGTTCCCAAATAATAGGATCAACACCTACCAAAATAAAAAAGTATTTTTTCCAAAATTATTTTCTATGTTTATAATACATGAGACTTTTCTAAAATATGACCCAAAAACTCAGAAGTGGTAATAAAAAATGAGTGTCAAATATGGTCAGTATAAAATAAAAATTTTTGTAGGCTAAAACTAAAAAAAAAATATGGATTGAAAGGAATTATCTATAACCTATAGAACCTTCAGAATATAGAAAGAGCTCCAAGTCAAAAAGGAAGATAAGTAATTTGATACAGTGTGAGCAAAAAATATAAATAGGTAATGAAAAATACAAACATGGTGCTAATAAACATATGAAAGATGTTCACCTTTACTGGAAATTATGGAAATGTAAATTAAAATTAGTATTTTGAGGCTGAATATAGTGGTACATGCCTGTAGTCCCAGTACTCCCTGAGGCCAAGGTGGAAGGAGGCTTAAATTTGAACCCAGCCTGAGCAACTAAACCACTTAGACTTTGTCTCAAAATAAAAGGCCCTAGGTGCAATCCCCAGTACTACAAAAAATAAAACAGAAAAAGATCATCAGTGGCAAAAGCAGAGGAGGGGAGAAAGCCTGAAGATACAGCAACTGCCTAACGTGTATGAGACCCTGGATTCAATCCTCAGTACTCCCCCCATAACAAGAAAAAAAAGACAAGTATTACTATACCTCCTTATTATGAATGTAAATAGTAGAGCTTTCTTTAGTATGCAATTAAGCAGTTTCATACATATCTCATTACCAGAGATCTAGTCTAAAAAAGTATATGCTCATACTCTAACACATATTTATATGTTAACTGTTGCCTGATTTATAAAAGTGGACCTAGACAAGTAACATCAAGATGAAGTAAAGTGAGCCATTACTCATGGAATAATACCTAGTGTTTCATTTGTGCTACTGAGTAATCAGGACTGAGCCTGAGGCCTTCGTACTAAGCTACATGTAAGTATACTCAGTAAGTTGTTCCAGCAGGACTTGACCTTGGCAGTCCTCCTGCCAATGCTGGGACAACAGGCATGCACCACCATTTCTGGTTCTGTGTAATGCTGCCACAAAGGACACTGCAGAATCTTTTTCTAAGGGAATTACATTTGCTCACATTTAAAGTAACGAAGAGCCAAGGTGGGTGTGGTGGCATATACTTGTAATCCTAGCACTCAGGAGACTCAGGCAAGATGAATAATAGTGCATCCCCAAGAGCTTGGGGCCAACCTGGGGTAGTGAATTCAAGGCCAGCCTGAATTATAGAGATCCTGTCTCCAAAATCAAATTAAGTTACATCAAATCACAGATAATACAAAAATATAATGGAATAAAATAACAGTTCTGGGGTACAGAGATAAAGAATTACAATAGTCAGCCTAGAACCTCTTACAGTGAGGACACACTAAGATTTTATTTCAGTACTCAGTTAAAATAAGATAAACTAGAAAAAAAAACTACAAGTGTACCTATGGATAGACAATGGCCTATTTTCTTTAATTCATCATTTCCCAAAATTTCTAATGAATGTAGATATATTCAGTTATTTGGATACATATTTACGAAATAAGCAAACATGATGAGCTTATATTGGTTTTTTGAACATTAACAACCAATTACTTCTCTCAAAAAAAGTAGAGCACTTACTTATTTTTAAATTTTTCATTTTCTCAACTCTATGACTCTAGAAAACATACCAGCAGGAGGATTCTGTAAAAGCTGCTTGATCTGTGCAGGAGAAAGTTCTGTTCTAGTCATAGAAAGGGTTACACCAAGTTGCTGTAGTTGTGTTTTGATATTGGCTTGTTCAAAATGGGCATAGAGTGTTGTAGCTGGAACTCTTCTTGAGGTACCATTTGGAGAACGCTCAACAACATAGATGACAACTTCTGTCCTGCAGGGAAAATAACCAGTTTATAAAATATTCACTATATAACCCATAGCTACAAATAACAACACAGTATATAGTTTTACAAAGATGCTAACTAAATTCAGAAAGGATTTTAAGAGAACTGTTTTGTTCTTAAGTCTTGGAAAACAAACATGTACATAAGATAAAATGAGGCAGGGGCTGGAGATTTAGCTCAGTGGTTCCGGGGGCCTGCCCAAGCCCTGGCAAGCCCAAGGTCCCTGGTTCATCCCTGGTAACCACATACAACAATGCCGGGCATGGCAACACACCCACCAGCAATCAGTACCACATACCACAATGCTGGGTGTTGTGGCTCACGCCTGTAATCCCAGCACTTGGGAGGCAGAGGCAGTAGGACTGCTGAGTTTGAGGCTTGCCTGGGCTACATAGTGAGCTCAGGGCCAGTCTAAACTATAAAGCAAGACCCTGTCTCAAAAAAAACAAAAAAAGGGCCAGAGGGTTAGCTCAGTGGTTCCAGCGCCTGCCTCGCAAGCGCAAGGTCCTGAGTTCGATCCCCGGTAACCACATATAATGCTGGGCGTGGAGACACGCCCACCAACAATCAACACCGCATACTACAATGCTGGATGTGGTGGCTCATGCCTGTAATCCCAGCACTCGGGAGGCAGAGACAGGAGGATTGCTGAGTTCGTGGCGGCTTGCCTGGGCACCATAGTGAGCTCAGGGCCAGCCTGAACTACAATGCGAGACCCTGTCTCAAAAAGCAAAAAAAAACAAAAAAAAAACAAAAAAAAAAAACAAAAGATAAAATGAGGCAGAAAATTAGACAAAATTTGTATAGACTCATATAAATATTATTTACTATTTTTCCCAGAATTGAGACGTGCCTTGCAGATAGTGCTGAAACTTATGGGATGCCTCTGTGCAATGAAGACTCAAGAAGTAAAATTTAATTCAATTGTTGTATAACACTAATCACAATTCCTCTAACCTTAAGTCCTAAAACAAATGTTTTGCTACTAAGGCTAAAAATTATGCCTGGGACAAAGGAAGTAAAGCAACTGTATTTAATCATGAAAGGACACAGATAGGAATCAGTTACTAAAACTTTTCAGTGACATCTTTATGGTACCCATTTCGCATAAAGTCACATGCTTCAAATCCTGGACCTGAATGAAATTACTAGCATCTAGTAAGAAATGTAAAATAAAGAAAAAGCTCTTAAACTTTGTAATATTAATATATGAAAAGATAATATTGTTTTGATATTTAATTTGAGCTTCAGCAATAAAAAACATTGGTGATCACTCTCTTTGGAGCAGGGCTTAAAGAAATAAACAATATATTTAGTATACTTACTGATCATCTGGTAATGTTTTAATACCCTCTACATTTACAGCAAGGGTCTGATTTCCTCCCAAAATTTTATGCAATGATTCTACCAACTGCTGTTGCTGGCTTCGAATATCTGTTTCTTTTTTGTTGAAAACTAAAACCACTAGTCCATCTTCATCTTTATTACTGGGCATACAACTATAACCTACAGCCTGTGAAACAAGTAAATAATGTCAGAATTCTGTACAGATCTGAAAGTAGCTTAATTAATATCTACTAAAATGAGGGAAACAACTTACTGCCTGGTATTAAAGGAAACCATTCTTCTGTATCCTAGGAATCACACAATTATGTATAAAGGAAAACTCTATTGCCCAGGAATAACACAAACCTGTAGGGAAATTAAAATTTTGTCTTCCAGATAATTTAAGAACTTTCTCCTAGAAGCCATTATAGTTGAGTGTTTCTGAAACAGCTGTGTATGTCATTATAAAATGACTACAAAACCAAGCATGATGGTGCAAACCTATAATCTCAGCACTCAAGAAGCCGAGGCAGGTTTGTTACAAGTTCAAGGCCAGTCTGAGTTACAAACTGAGACTTCTCATGCCTAGGACTACAAAAGTTATAGCCCAAATGTATTTACTTCATCATATAGTTGATCACAGAATTTATTTTTATAATACTGGAGATCAAACTCATGGCCTCACACATGCTAAGCATATATTCTGCCACTGAGCTACAACCCCACCCTTTGAAGAATTTTTAGTTTAAATTTTACATAAAGAAATAATTTTAAAATTTAAAAATAAAAAAATCATTTACCAGTATTTTTAAAGTACAATAATGATACCATCAAGTTAGAAACACTATAGAACCACTATAATTTTATGGTTTCATGTAGCAGAAAACTTTATGAGCCAGGTTATAATATTAAATATGACAATAACTTGCTGAAAATTGTTCTTTTAGATGGAAGACTTTGGTTCCTTATTACCACTTACACACAAAAAGTATTTAAATTCATCCAAATATATAATATGCATTTTACATATGTATATTACAAACTTTTAAGAAAAAAATTTTAATTGTATATAACATGTCTATTTTTCTACCTTATTACTAGACATAAATATCAAAATTTCTGGTGTGCCAGGCGTGGTGGTTCACGCCTGTAATCCCAGCACTCGGGAGGCAGAGGCAGGAGGATTGCTGAGTTCGAGGCTTGCCTGGACTACACAGTGAGCTCAGAGCCAGCCTGAACTACAAAGCGAGACCCTGTCTCAGAAAAATAAATAAATAAATAAATAAATAAATGAATGAATGAATGAATGAATGAATAAATAAATAAATAAATTTCTGGTTTTTTTTTTTTTTTTTTTGGTGTAGCAGGGATCAAATTCAGGACTTGGTGCTTGCCAGGCAAATGTGGCACCACTGAGCCACATCCCTGGCCCCTCAAATTTCAATTAATGCATTTAAAATATGTAAATTGCTCCTAATCTAAAAATCTGAAATGCTCCAAAGTCTGAAGCTTTCTGAATATCAAAACATGATGCCACCAAGTAGAAAATTCCACATCTGACCTCATGACAGGATATAGTGAAAACATAAGTGCACTAAAAATCTCATTTGAAGTTGCTTTAGGTATGTTCATATAATATATAAATGAATTCTGTGTTTAGACTCGGGTCCCATCCCCAAGATGTCTCATGTATATGTAAGTATTTCAAAATGTGAACAAGTCTGGTATCTGAAGTACTTCTGATCTCAGGCACTTCAGATGAATCATTCAACCTTTTGCTAGACCAATGAGACAGGAAGACCACCTTTGGTATTTAACCAAATTACTCTGATTTTATAATTTCTGTATTTCAAAAAATACAGTCACCCCATGTTCAAGCACGAAGTGCTAATAAACAAAGCAACTGCTTTCTTGATGTAATTTTTAATCTAAAAGTCATGTTCTCTCCTATTATATATATATACTCTTCAAATGAAGATAATACCTTAAACCGGCAAAAAGGATTTTCTTGTGTGAATTCCACTGGTGGAATATTATTGTTGAAATATCCTTTTCCTGTTCCCCAGAAAGCCTGCAGTTGATTCCATTTTGCTAAAATAGCATCTCTCTCATCTCCCAATAGTGTTGGAGCAGAAAGAGCACTCGCAGTATTTATCAGCTGGTTGGACTGGGTAGGAGCTTGTGTAGGCTGACTGAAGAGACCACCTAATGCTATAAAACAAAACAAAAACAAAAACCTTAAGATTCTAGGTGTGGTAGGCAGAATATGCCCCCCACCAAGATGTCTACATTTTAATCTACAGAACCTACACATATGTTATATAGCAAAAGATACCTTACAAATGTGATTAAAACTAGGCATGCTATGATAGATTATCCTCGATTATGAGAGTGGGACTCAGTGTAATCGCATGTCTTTTAAAATGGAAGAGAGCTCTCAGAGGCAAACTGAGACTTGCAGATAGTAGACTGTTGGCTTTGAAAATGGAGGAAGGAACCACTAGTCAAAAAAAGCATGGCAACTGTAGAAGCTGGAAAAAGCAAGAGAATGAATTCTCCCCTAGTGCTTTCAAAAGTAATATAGTCTTGCCTTGATTTTAACATAGAGAAATATTATTTCAGGATTTATGATCCCTAAAACTGTAAACTAACAAATTGCTGTTGTCTTAAGCCAACTGTTACATATAAACTGTTAGAGCAGAAATAAGAAGCTAATATATAGCCAGGCATGGTGGCTAGCACTGTAAGAGGCTGAGGCCGAAGCCCAGCCTGAGCAATTTAGCAAGAACCTACCTCCAATAAAAAATGGTTAGGGATGAGGTCAGTGTGAATGTCCTAGCTAGGCTCAATTTCCAAGTATTGCCACAACAACAACATGCAAAGACAAAATAAAAAGACCACCACTGCCACAACAAAGGAAACCTCCAAAAACCACTAGGAGAAATCTCAATATTAAACTCACTTTCCCAGTGATGCTATGAATGCAATTAGTACACCACTAGATGCATAATATTAAGACTCACTCATTCTCCCAAAAGAAATGAAAATACTACATATAGACATGGAAAAGAGAAGTTTGTAAAGCTGAGGGTTTTTTTTTAAACAATCTATATTGGTGTTATATTTCTATGATAAAAATTGAAAGATATAAACCATGCTAAAAAAGAATTATAGCTACATTAGTTTCATAAACTGTTCTCTTATGACAAAGAATTATATACTGAAATAACAAATAGACTAGCTCTCAGGCTCTAAGGTAAAGCTTAGTTGGGCTGTGTAACTTAGAAGGTGTCTCTGGCCTACAACTTCTCCAATGGAAAGGTCAAAGTTGGTAGAATGATAAACACTTCTCAAAGAGTGAAATAAATACCCCTGATACATGAAATTATAGTTGCCAAGAAACAGCAGTCATTAAATGGCACTAATTCATGTAAAAAATGCATCATTCTTTCAATGATTTGATTATATCAAGAGTCTCAGGTTGATGCTTCTATGTCTAACTCTTGGTGACACTTGCTTATCATACTTTTTAATAAAAAAAGAAACAAGTCTAAGATAAAGATTATGACAAACGTACCTAGCTAGAATTATTAACACTACTGTACTTAATTTTGGTTACCTTTTCTTTACAGCAAATGATACTTGTTTACTATATATAGCAGCAATTTAAATTTTTCTTAAAATCACTGTTTAAGAGTAAACAGACTCAATAGAAAATTCCCAAACATAAAATAGTATGAAGAAAAATTTTTAAAAAACCACAAAGATCCGGGGCCGGAGGGTTAGCTCAGTGGTTCCGGTGCATGCCTCACAAGCTCAAGGTCCTGAGTTCGATCCTGGATAACCACATACAATGCTGGGCATGGAGACTCACGCCCACCAGCAATCAACCAGCAATCATCAGCACCACATACCACAGTGCCGGCGTGGTGGCTCGCGCCTGTCATTCCAGCACTCGGGAGGCAGAGACAGGAGGACTGCTGAGTTTGAGGCTTGCCTGGGCTACATAGTGAGCTCAGGGCCAGTCTAAACTACAAAGCGAGACCCTGTCTCAAAAAAAAACCAACCCTGCAGGGAGTGGTGGCTCATGCCTGTCATCCCAGCACTTGGGAGGCAGAGGCAGGAGGACTGCTGAGTTCAAGGCTTGCCTGGGCTACAGAGTGAGCTCAGGGCCAGTCTGAACTACAAAGTGAGACCCTGTCTCAAAAAAAAAAACAACCCACAAAGATCCAAATTAATCTGAGTTTTAGAATCATACATTAGACACTTAAATTCTCTTTCAGCTCTAAAGATTGAAAGTACCTAAGATCCATAAGACTTCTACAGAGATAGAAGGGCTTCCTTTTACCCTCCAGAAAGATACTGCTAACTCCCAAATGGGCATTTACAAAACTGGGAACAATTGGATTGACAGGAAAACACTTGGACTGATAGGCAAATAATTGGACTGACAGGCAAACAATTGGATTGACAGGCCAGCACTTGAATTGTGCTTTACTAACCCAGTTGTAGTGAGCTTATGGTATGCATGCCACAGCAGGCTGTATCACTGAAAGCTCCGACATCACTGCTATAAGCTTATTCTAAAGCTCTGAGCAAGAAATCCCTGGGCTTTACCTTCTTCAGTGAGACAAACTATGATCTATACTGATTTATATTCTACCTCCCTTTTTATACTTCACAATGGGTTACCACCACACCAGTCTACTCAAAGTTCACTAGCAGGAAGACACTGAGGAACTAAATGTGTAAAATCCAATAGACTCTTGATAAGCCTTAGCTTATTACATTTCCCGTACCTGCCAACCCTCTCAGGACCCTTGTGCCCTCAAAAAAAAAAAAAAAAAATCAACTTCTGCTGAACACATACACTCTTGAAAAGCCCTTCTCCTTTAGATTTCCCGATAGTCCAGTCTCTCGACTACACACATAGACACAACCATTTACTAGGTTTTCATCCAACAAATACCACGTTTCCACTAAGTGTCAAGCACAGAGTTAAATACTAAGGATACGATGGCAAAAAGACAAGATTCTTTAAGTGAACTGAGCACATCAAACAAACACTAGCAATTATGGTTACATAAGGATGTTGATCAAGTCCAAGAGAGTGTTTAAGAGAAGGCTGTCTCATTACAACTTCAGCTAAGGCCTACAGAAAGTAGTCAACAAGGGCCTGGGAAAGAAGTAGACAAACTGCACATGCAACATCTCTGTGAAGAAGAGAAAGCACTGGCAAAAGCATTAAGGAGTACTGAAAGATGAG
>PVIC010044510.1:0-14977 GCA_004025085.1 Thryonomys swinderianus
ACTTGGAAAATCCGTGTTGTGAGAATTATACTAGAGAGGGAATGGAAGTCAGGAAACCTGGTGTAAGGTCACGCGAAAACAGTGTAGTTCAAATAAAGGGAGGAAAAGAAGGGATGAAGATGAGGAGGAGATTAGATGAATGGCTCACATGAACTGTGGAGAGGAGCTGAAGTAGCCTTTGAAAGTGGCCTGCTCGTGTAGTCAGAAGGACCATAGTGTCTTGTAGAAACATTGGCAGTGAAGAAAGATAAGGAAAAGGAGAGGGAGGAGAAAGGAAGGGAAGGTCACTCTTGAGTCATTTAAACAGGTTCCAAAGATTCAGCTAATGAGTTAACATTAGCTTTAAACACACCCAGAACGATGTTTTTGTCATGGTTCAGTTAGACGGAGCCACTTGTGTATGCTGGAGGAGATGTGTTGGTCTATGTTTATTAAATTTTTTGTCTGCTATATATTTTACATTGGTGTCTATTACATTTTTCAATGTGTTTGTAATTTGCATAAATTTTGAAAACAGCCTTTTCTTTTTTGCTAAAGGGAAGCTAGCTATCCTATGGCTTATCACCTTGGACTTTCATTGTGATGATTTTTCTAACCACTCAAAAGTTTCTGGCTTATTACCAATTTATAACTCCAAATTAGAAAAATCAAGGCCTTCTGTCTTCATGCCTTGTATCTGTGATAAGGCATTCTTTCCAAAGACCTTAGAAGGATCTCTGGAGGTGACTTGATGGGATAGTAATTTTGAGTGAATTCAGAGTTTTAATTACTATTTTATTTAATTGCAAGTGAATACTCTGGAAAAAAACCCATCAACAAAAGAAATAATTGTTCAAAGAATTACATCTGCACTGCATTCTGTCAGAAATTTCTCATTAAAAATGTGTTTCTTTAAAAGTAACTCAAAGCAGCTGATGAAATACAAGAGCATGGAAAGTTTCAAATCCCAATGCAAATTGAGATTCATCAAGGACCATTTGCCAGGGACTTGACTTCAATGGCAAAAAAGTTCTCCCATTTCTCACATCTATTAGCAAGGCTTTATACTTAGGGTCAGATACTGGCACTTTATTTCCATAGGTGGATATTTGCCACTTAAACATTTCCTTTTCATTATACTCCTGATGTCTCTGGAGCATTATTACTGGTTGACTTTTCCCTTTAGTAATAAGTCTAAGCCTTGTGTTTCTCTACTTTTAAGAGAAGTAGTAAAGGAAAACCATGCCATAGACAGCTCCTCAAAAGAGGTGAAAATCCTGAGAACCAGGCTGAGATGTCTAAGCCGCCATCAAAGACAGATGTGTTAGGAATAGCAGTTCTTGAGATTATCCCCAAATACCTTTTAGGATTGTTTTTGCAACCACAAAGATTGCTTGCTTGAAGCACTGGGGCAAATGTTACAAAAGAACAAGACCATAGAAAAATTACCACATGATCCAGCCATCCCTGTACTGGGCACGAACCCAAAGAAATGAAATCACTACCTCATAAAGACATCTGCACTCCCACATTTATTGTATGATTATTCCCAATAGCCAAGGTATTGAAACACCCTAGATGAGTATCAAAGGATGAACAGACAAAGAAACTGTGGTGTGTATACACAGCAAAGTATCACTGAGCTGAAAGAATAAAATCTTGCCATGTGGCTGCCTACAGAATGTTGTGTTCAGTGAGATAAGCTGGATACCAAAACATAAAAAACAAATCTCCCAACCCCCGAAAACCTCACATTGTATAAAGTCACTTGTATGTGAAATAAGAAGAAAAAGAACTCCAAGCACACAGAGACCAAGAACAAGAGTGGTACTAGCATGAGGTGAGGAAAGGGAGAAAATGAGGAGCTGTAGTGAGGATAAAAGGTAGCAGCCTCAAGCCAGGCTTGCTGGTCATGGATGTAATCCCAGAACTTGGGACACACAAGGATAGTGAGTTTGCAGCCAGCCTGGAGTACGGTGAGACTTTGTCACCAAAAATCAAAACAAAACAAATGCCAACATAGTAGATTTATAGGGTGAGCAAGTCGAGATCTCATGTAGAACATGAAGACTCCTGGCATTAGAATGGTGCTGTTGGTGGGACTTGTGCCAAAACAATAGATATCTGCATGTATCTCATAGCATCATGTTATATACCTTATATACACAATAAAGTATATTTAAGAAAAAAGTCTGTATAGTTGCTTGCACTGGTACCACCTGTAGTCACAGCTACTCAGAGGGCTGAGGTGGAAAAGCTGGGTTAAGGCCAGTTTGGGGAACACAATGAGATCTTTTCTTAAAAGAAAAAAAAGAGAGAGAGAGAGAGAGAGAGAGAGAGACAAAGAGAAATAAGAGAGACAGAGAAAGACAGAAAAAATGAAAGGAAAGAAAAATGATAGAAAACTACCTTCTTGAACTACCTCCACTGCTGATGAAAGTGAAAGTAATAGATGGGGGAAACAGGAGAAAAGCTGAAGAAACAGATTTGGTCTAAAAACTAAGACTAAAACCAGATTCGAACTGATGCTATCTAGAAGAGGAAGAAGGCAACCACCTCACCAATGAATTTATTGAACACTCATTTATGTTTCGGGATGGACTGTGAAAAGATTCCGGGATCTCTGTTATGAGGACAGTTACAGTCTATTGAAGGGACAGACAACTTAGAGACCATAATGATTTAATAAGACAACAGTAACAGAATAGTCACCAGCACCTCCAGAGCACTGCACAGACTTTGCTTATGTAACACATAGCAAATCAGCCCATGAAGAAGATGGGTATTTTCTAGCTTGCAACAGAAAGGCCAGATAGTACTAGGTTAAACAAGTAGGGGATTATTTGTATTGTGTCACAAGTGTCGGAAGTTTGTCACCCCTGGCTAGGGCTATGGACGCTGGGTCCTGTATGTGTGTGCTCCATGTCTCAGCCTCAGCTACTGCTGGTGTCCTTTCAAGTGTCACATCTGAGTGTATGACAGGATGAAGAAGGATGAGGGCCCCTACACACAAAAAGCAATGCTTTCCCAGAAATCCTGAGCACTCTCTTCTGTGCTACTAGCAGAGCAATGTCAGGAGCCCACCCCAGCTTAAAAAAAAGAAGCTAGTTGTTTGAGTGTGTTATCTGGATATATTATCACTCTGAACAGAACTGGGGTTCTGTGTGAAAGAAAAATGAAAAGAGAATTGGTATTGGGTATACAAATAGCAATGTTTGCCACAGTGGGTTGCTTATGTCGTTTTACAGATCAGAAGCTGAGGCTCAGAGGGTAAAGCGTGTGATTAATTCTTCGCACAACCAGTAAATGCAGAGTCTGGGTTAAAACCCAGAAGTGAGCGCATCCATTTTCACTTTTAATTTCCACTCATAACTATCACACAACAGTTCAAAAGAATGAACAAATAACTGGCAGTAAATTCAAGGTGGGAATATATTTATATGATTTTGATAGGTAGATAATAGAAAGTAGAATCCATCAGAAGGAAAGGCCTTTTCTACTCTTGGAGGGCAGGAGAGAAGTTCCAACTGATTATCAGAGAGTTACGGTGAGAAGAGAAGAGGAGATAAATTCAGGAGAAAAGGCTGGAATTCCAGCCTTAGTGTTATCTCTGAATTAATAAACATAAAATAGAATTTCTGATATACCCATTTCCTCAACTATTTAATTCCATCTCAGTAAAAAGCCCTTTTCCTATCTCGGTAAAATGCTCTTGTATGTGACTGGTTGCTTAAGCAGAAAACCTGAGGGTGGATGTTCATCCATCTCTTGCTCACGTTCCCTCAGCAGCAAATTCTAAAGAATTTACTTCCCAGATCTCCTTAACTTGTGCCTTGTCTCTCGTTGTCACTGCCCCTTGTTAACTCAGCTTGCTTCTATCTCTTGTTCAGGAACTGACACAGTCCCCTAATGCAACAGTCCCCAAACTTCATGGCAACAGGGACCGGATTTGTGAAAGACAATTTTTCTATAGCTGTAAGAGGAGATTTACATTTTTTAGTTTCTTTTTATAGTATATGTTTCTGCTGCATAATACTTACATTCCCCAGTGCTAGCATCACTCCCTCAGCTCTACCTCAGATCATCTGGCATTTGATCTCGTAAGAAGCTTACAACATAGATCTCACCTGTGTGCTGGTCGAAGTAGTGCCCAGGCTTTTGTGAGAACCTAATGCTGCAGCTGAGCTGGTATTGTCAGTGAAGGGGAGCTGCCATTGATACAGGTGAAGCTTTACTCCCTTGCCCTGCTGCTTACCTCCTGCTGTGCAGCCTGGTTCCAAATAGTCTATGGACAGTACTGGTCCATGCCTAGAGTCTGGGCACCCCTGTCTAGTGTCCTTCTTCCTTTACCCCTCTTTGTAGTCCTCCACTTAAATAAAACTTAAGCATTATAAATCAGAACACATTGCAGAATCCACTTAAGTTCTCCACGAATTTCATTGCATTTGAGGAGGCCCCTAGCTACGATTTTGGCTTAGATTTTGTTATTATTTGTGTCTAGATATTGTCCCCTAAGTGTTATGCACTCAGAAGTGGGGCATTTTTGGAGCTGGCTGGATCCAGGGTATTTTGGTACTAAGATTAAGGATACATGACACCAAATTAGTCCACTGATTGGAATTTGCACAATTCTGCGTGTCACCACTCAAAAGGCTCATAGCCTGGATGGGGATAAAAGGAAAAGACAAGCTGGCTGCTTGTTGCTGCCTTCAGCCTGCCACCCCATGAACTGTTTCTCCTCCTACACTATGGCACCCTGCCTTGGAACCAGCTGATGATGGACTGAAACGTCTACCAACTGTGAGCTGAAATAAACTTTTCCTCCTTTGACTTTGGGCGTCAGGTTAAGAAGACAAGAAAAGCAACTCAGACTTTAAGTATGTGACCCTGCACTCTTCTAATCTCATCTTGAGCCATATTCATTTTGCTGGCTTGTGGGCTGCAGTTACAGTAGCTTCTGTATATTTCTGGAAATGCCTTCTCCCCTGCTTTAGATCTTTGTGCTTTGGAACATGTTGCCTCATTTGACTTCTGTTTATGTACATTGTGTTTTAGCATTGTCTCCAAGGGCAGCCTTCACCAGGTGACTGTTCTAGATTCAGTCATCTTACTCTTCTCCATCAGAACCTGATGATTTCCTTTCATCTTTTATGCAGATGATTACATGTTGATTCATTTACCTGTATCCTCACCTCTCATTAAACTGTGATAATAATAAAGGCAGGAGTTCTGCTTGATTTGTTACTGCTGTGTAACCAGTGCATGGTACTAAGTGGTTGCCACTTTCTCTAGGATGAGGAGATAAACAAGGACAACAGTGACTTGGGAGAGGGTCAAATGCCAGGGGAAAGTTTGTATCCACTAGAAATAAGGAGGAGCCAGTTTCCTTACCAGAATCAACTGTATTTTATAAATAAATAAATAAATAAAGCCGGTTTCCTTACCAGAATCAACTGCATTATATATATATATGTATAAATATATAATATATAATTATATATATATATATTATATATGGCTATAGTGGTTCCCAGACTCTATTCACTTAAGATTTTTTTTTTTTTTTTTTTTTTTTTTGCGACAGGGTCTCACTTTATAGTTCAGGCTGGCCCTGAGCTCACTATGTAGTCCAGGCAAGCCTCGAACTCAGCAATCCTCCTGCCTCTGCCTCCTGAGTGCTGGGATTACAGGCATGAGCCACCATGCCCGGCACTGTGGCACGTGGTATTGATTGCTGGTGGGCGTGAGTCTCCACGCCCAGCACTGTATGTGGTTACCGGGATTGAACTCAGGACCTTGCGCTTGTGAGGCAGGTGCCAGAACCACTGAGCTAGATCTCCGGCCCTATTCACTTAAGATTTTATGAAAATGATAAAGGAATCAAATGATGACTGAGCCATGCTTAACTACTACATACATTTGGTTCCATGTTGATTTAGCCATCAGGTATCCAGGGCATAGAAATATGACAGGGACAGTCACTTCCTCTTTCCTGAGGAACTGCTGAGAAGCACTGCTCAGGGTGGCACAGGGTTGCAGGCTTTGCTCTGCCCTGATCTCTATTCCTTTTCTCATGGTTTCTGCCAAGAGTCTGACACAGCTCTAGCCTACTCTGCTTGCCCCAAATCACTCATTGCCTTGTTTCAGGGTCATAATTAAATATTATCTTCAGACTTTCAGTCTCTGGAAACATGATCACTCAAATTTCGTTTTACATATAGCCTGTGTAGTTTATATTTACAGGAGTTTTACTTCCCTCTAATGTGTGCTGCAAAAAGCTGCCTGCTTTGTTTGAAATGTATAACTGAGGTCTTTCCTCAGTAATAACAATACAATATTAACAACATCAGTAATATAGCCATTACTACTTAGTACTTACTGTGTAGAGGCATTGTGGTAACCCTTTTAAGTAATCAACTTAATCTTTGCCATAATGGAGGGAACAGAGGTCCATAGTATGTGTTACATCCAATGAGATAACTACTGTAGTGTGCAACACCTTAGTTTTTCATCTATATAGTTTAGTGGTCAAGGATACATATTCCATGTAGATATTCACAAATTCAGGCTCCTTCCATATGGATGTATCATCATATTCTAGGGTCCTACAATCCTGTCTTAGGTCCCCTAAATCTAGCGGCACCTGGTAAAAGAATGTAGAGAGAAAGAATGTAGAGGATCACAGAGACAGGTTCAGAGCTCAGGCCTAGAAGGGCTCATATTCCACTGGTCAGAAATCATTGCCATGGACCCACCTCAGCGAATGAACTCTAGGAAATAGGATCTTATATGCCTGGGGAAAGAGAAAATAATTCTGGTGACTATCTAGTGAGGCTATGACACATAGAAATCCAGTAACTTTTCATACAATAAATAAGTTCAGGTCTAGGACTCAAGGCCCTGTCAGTTGGACTTCAAGGGCAAGCTGTTAGTTAGCCTTATGTCTAGACTTCATTTCACTACATGACTTAGGCCAGGCTGAAAATGTCTTCTTTGGAGGGGCAGAAAATGGACTCTGTGGCACTTTCTATGTGAAGCCATAAAATCTTCCCATTCATGGCAGTAGCTCAGGTGTTCTGTTTTTACTTAATCAATTCCTGTCAAATATTATGAGAAAACATTAGACTAAGGACTTTAAACCTTACCCTGTGGCCAGCCTACTTATGAAACTCTTAACTAGAAGCCTTTAGCCTGCACGTGAAAGTCTTCCATGCAGTAAGGAGGGGGCTTTACTCTAGTGAAATGGACCTAACTTTGTTCTACAAGCCGAGGTATGCACAAAGTGCACTTTAAAATTTTCTTTGACTCAAATGATCATATTTTATTAATTATAATACACTTTTTCTCATACATTAACATCTCTGAATTAAAGATCTCATAATTGATGGCAGTTTTAAATTACTATTGCCCAAATAACAATGCTGATATATTTGCCATTGTCTGCGCATGTGTGAACTTGGGCATAGATATTTATATTATTGTTGTTTCAGTTGAATTATGAGCATTTTTCATATTTGTTGCTGTTTCAAATGTTTTTTAAAATTTCAGTAGCAAAATGAAAAGTGATAATGAACAAAAAGGCCCAGAAATATAGCAGTATAATATACATATATTAGTAAAGGATGTTTTCTTATTATTGTTTAGAGGAGTTATTTCAAAGCTTAAATGTCATGTAGGGTTAGAGAAGTAGATTAATGTAACTATATGAAACTGTGATACATTTTGTTTTGAGGTGTATACTGTAAAAGGAATTACCTATTTACATGTGGGGAGCAAGAATATACCCATATTAAACCTTTCAGAAAGGGCAGGAGCATCTTGGAAGAAAACCTAGACTCAGTGGGTGGTATATTGTAAGAAACATTTCATGGCCGGCACAGAGGACAATAATGTGGACAAAAAATTGATTCAGAAAAGTGTCAGATGTTAAATGAGAAGGTATTTTCAGGTATTTCCTTTCTTCATTTTCTTTTTCTCTTTCTCCCTCTGTCCTTTCCTCAGTCCATCCTTCCTTCCCTTCTTTCCTTCCTTTTTTCTTTTCTATTTTTTTGTGGTATGGGAGTTTGAACCAGGGCCTTCATATATAGTTATAGCTTCACTTCTTTATAACTTTTTATTTTGAAACAAGGTCTTCCTAAATCACTAATTTGCCCAGATTGGATTTGAACTTGTGATCCTCCCACCTTAGCCACCCAGGGTGCTAGGATTTCTTAATCAATTTATTTTCCTCCTTATATATGCAAGAGAATGATAAGCAATAAAAATCTATGTTCCAACACACTTAAAAGAGATTTTTCAATAAGTACAAAGTAGCAATTCTAAGTGATAAGCATTGTTTCATAGTTTAATTGGAGACATCTTTCTTTCTTAGTGGTACACAGATTAATGACACATTTTACAATCCATGGCATCTCAGTTTCAGTGAAGTAGCTAACTTCTCATTTGAGCTCCCATTCCTTTGGGTATTGGAAATGAAATCTGTCAGCTCATCAGCCCCTTTCCTTATGACTATATTGTATTTCCTGGAAAATTATATATAGCCATTTGTCCCAGGGACAATATATTTGTTAAATGTCATCTTCTGTCTGTACCAAACACCCCCCAGGTGACCATCATTCTGATGCTGGACATCATGACAGGGAAAGAGGAGCATCGCTAGCCTTATTGTCATTAGGGGTCCTCTCAGAGCCGATGGCTCTTTCTGTTATTCTGTGACCTTCTTGGATGTACCTCCTGGGACAGGGAAAGCCTTTGAAGCTGTGAGGGCCCTGGCTACTCTGCGGGTTCTCTGAGCTTGAAGCATATTCTACTCCTACACAAACTTCTGGACGGCTGGGCTCTGGCAGGCTTCAATCTGCCAAATTCACTCCCTTGCCTGCAGGAAGCCAGCTTCTTTCTGAATCATCTGGGGATGGGGAAGTCAGCAGGCTGCTTTGAGTTGCATATATTTGTTCTGCCAGCTTTTCCCTCTGACATCTTGCAGCCTCTGTGGTTCTACCTGGGAAAGTGTTACAAACACCCTAAAGCCAGTGTGTGGTTTGTGGCCTTTCTTGTTCCATTCCTGCCTGGTCAGGGAAGAGGCCAAGCTACAGCACTCAGCGAGGGGCCCACAAGAGTCCCCCCTTCCTGCTGGCTCTCTGGCTCTTCTTTTCATCCTAGAACAGCAATGCTTTTTCATCTCACTAAGCCAGTCTCTTACTTCAGGCCCTCAATTCTTCTCCTCCTCGGTGGCTTTCGTCCAGAACCGGACTTACAGTTTTCTCTACCTCCTGAACAACTGTCTTGGAATACACAACTGATTGAATGGGACAAAGGTCCTGGCAAAAATGACAAAGTCACACTAATTAACATTTCAGAATGTTATTCTTCTGTGAGTTCCTGTCGTGTCCTTTCACCTGATTTATTAATTCATTTACTTAGTTTTGAGGGTGGTGTTGAGAATTGAATTAGAGCTTTGCACTGAGCTATACCCTCAGCTATAGCCTTTTAATATTTTATCTTGAGACAGTGTCTCATGAAGTCACTAAATTGCCCAGGTTGAGCTTGAGCTTACAGTCCTCTGGCCTTCACCTCCAGAGTGATGGTATTACAGCTGTGTGGCACCATGGTGACCTTTACCCAGATTTTAGCAGGTCTATTTAGTTTCATTTTTCAAATGGCTAGTTTGCTGCTGTCTAAGTGAGTAACCTGGCCTGATTTCAGTTCTTCAGGTATGTTCTTTGTCTGTTTTCTCCAATCACCTCACAAACCAGAATGACACTTTTTTCTCTTCCTAATAACATAAAATTTATAATTTTTGTTTCATTATTAGGAAACCAGTCATATACAGACAGAAGAGAAGAGAAAACTTCAGAAAACTTCATTGCTTCAAGGGTATCCCCGATTGTTGTTGTTTGCTTTTCAAGTTGGTTTGTACTGCTTACTTGGCTTGTGTCTTTTTTTTATATATTTAACATTATTCTAGATATAGGCCTGCATGTCCTGCTTTGTTTGTGGAATAATAAGAGCAAGGGTTTTACCTGATTACCATATAATCACCAAAAAAAAAATGACTTAAACAATGTAGCAGAGAAATACCCATTTCTGTTGTGTTGACCATATTCAGTTTATTCTTGCTGTTGTTAAAGTAGTAGCTGGGAAACATGATTGACATTTTAGTATATGAAATTTTTCCTATTTCTGATTACTTTCTTTAAATTGACTCTCAGGGCCAGGGACTTAGCTCAGTGGTTCTAGTGTCTGCCTGGCAAGTGCAAGGTCCCACATTTGATCCCCAGTGTTACATACCACAGTGGTGGGTGTGGTGACTCATGCTTGTCATCTTAGCACTTGGGAGGCAGAGACAGGAGGATTGTACTGAGTTCGAGGCTTGCCTGGGCTACATAGTGAGCTCAAGGCCAGCCTGAACTACAAAATGAGACCCTGTTTAAAAAAAATCTAATTGCTACAGATTTAAGAACATGATACATCTCTACAAAGTAGAATTAAATGTAAAGCCCAAGTTTTGCCTATTCTTCCCCCACTCTTCAGTGGCTATAGTAATAGTATATGTATTATTTGGCTGGAAATGTTCCACAAGCTGTGTCCCTTTACATTCACCTCTGTGTATCTTGTTGGCTTCTTTGGGTCTCACTGCATAGCAGATGAACTGTACCTACAAGTACGAAGTGTAGTTTGAATAGTTATTTCTAAAGTTTTATTTTTAATCTAAGCTATGGATTGACAACCTATGATATTAGAACTAGAAGATTACACTGAACATGAGTCTCTAAAAGCTATGTAGTTGATTTTGTTTTAACAAAACAAACCCAAAGCTAATAAATTCAAAATATTGTTCTTGTCAAACTGCTACTCAAGGCTGAATTTTATTCCAAAAATATGTCATCCCTCAAAATGTTTAAACTTTCCTCAGGATATTTGGCTAGGTCTTCTAAATATTCTCAATGAAGAAAACTTGGAGGAGGAGTTTGATGTTGTGAGACTTTTGGTGATATATCACATTCAATCTACGTGGGCAGTAGGGTGAGTGGAAGATGGATAATATTAAAATAACATGTCAGTGTACTATTATAAAACTATGTGGCTGATTTCCTTTGTGTAACTAGTAAATAGCACAGAAAAAGAGGATAATTACCTAAGAGTCGAGTTAAATTTTAGTTACAGCAGAACCTTTGGGACATGAAAACAAACGAAGTCACTGGCCAAGTTGAGATGTTTTACTCCAAAATATGTATATATTTAATCTAGTTCCATGGCTTACTAATCATGTTTGCACCAAAACATCTAATTTGAGAAAATAAGAAAGATCAAATCTATGACTTCAAATATATGGGATTAATTATAACAGGAATCCTGGGTATCCCATCCCCGCCGTGCGCGGAGCTTCCCCTACTGTCAACATCTTCCACCAAAGAGGTGCATTTGTTATAGCTGATGAACCTACATGGGCAACACATTATCACTCAAAGTTCAGTTTCTGTAGTTTCTGTCGGAGCCCACTGTACGTATTTTCATGGGCTTGGACACATTTATAATGATATGTATCCATCACTATAGTATTGTTCAGAGTAGATTCATTACTCTGAAAATTCTCTGAGCACCATCTCTTCTTTATATTTCAGCGTAAAACTGTTTTAGATTGAGTTCTCTGAAAATAGGCTCTGAGAGCTGCAGGCAAAGTCTCCCCTGGGAGGGTGCCCTCAGGTGATGCACTTTAAGAAGTTTTGGAGGCCCTTCTGTGAGAAGGCAGAATTTGACTTCAAATGCCGCTGCCACTGGGATTCAGCTGATCTTGGGGGGGAGCTCTGGAGCTGGAACTGCCTTTTGCAGTTGTCTCCAGTTAAGGTAGTGGGCAGACATTTATCTCCTTAAATCAATGAGTCATGGCCCCCTAGGGGGGACTAATTTTGGATGAGTCTCTTTCCTAGGGCCAAGAACAATTCCCAGCGAGGGATGCAGCTGTGAGCTATCAGCAGAGATGTTCCCAGCAGCGGGGGGAGGGATATGTGCTCCAAAGACTGCAGGAATTATCCACTAGGAGGTTAGGTCAAAATTAGGATCCTATAGTACTTGTAACTTCTCAGCCCACTCATTACTTGACCGTTCCCCCATTTCCTACAAAGAATTCCATGATGCAGCGACCATTATCATGCCTATTTTTTAAACAAGGAAATTGAAGCATAGAGAGATTAAATAGCTTATTCAGTGTGCCACAGAATATAGGAATTATAACTCCAGAATTAAAGCAATATATGCTACTACTTCTAGCCTGCTATTCTGGTGCTTTTCCTCAATTGAGCCTTAGCAGGAGAATTCTATGGTTAAAGGGCTTGATTTATTTTAAAATTCATGATTAAAAACTGTAAGATTATTTCCCACAAACAGTAAGAACTTTCACCAACAGGGCCTGAGCTTTTTATTTTACCATGGTCCATTAACAAAGAATTCAAATCCTGAACTAGAACCATGATAAAGAATAGATAATATAATTTCTTCTCTTCTGTCAGGCATTGTGAATGTGGACTGTTCTTAAGCAGGCCTTCCCTTCACTTGTTAACATGCTCAATTATTTCAACTTCCAAATGTTCATTAAAATAAATTGCCTACATTTCAGAGGATATTTTGTCTGTGGAATAAATACGTGTTGAGGGCAGGGAGAGGCCTGGATTGATACCTTGATCTGCTACAACAATAACTGTGTAAGGCAGGTAAAGGAGAGCTTTATAGAATAGTGTCTTTCAAAAACAAGGGTGTGATGTTTTTGACAACTGGAGCATTTTCTAAAAACTCTTTGCTGGAGTCTTTCCTAATCTCAGATGAATTTCTTATGGATAAAAACTTAACGAAGTCCTTTTTTACTTGTCAGACTCTATCATGTACTTGGAAACCCTGACCTTGAGTTCTGAAAGGAAGCTTAGGGCCATGAGGGAGCACTCCTCACAGCGCAGAGCACGAGCTGGAAGCCACTGCCGGCTCCGTGGTGGTCTCCCTCTTGTGGGGCAGAGATGAGAGTGCTGGGGATCCTGCTCTCCTCCCTTCAAGGTCAGAGGAGCTCTTCCAGATGCCTCAGAGCCTAGAATTATTTTAGTGTTGATTCTGATTGTTCTTCTCTTCAGATAGCTGACTATGTAGTTTATTTTTGAGTTCTGAGGGATTTCTTTGGAAAAGTGAAGAAATTTTTCACTCAGTTCTGGTCTTTGACGCTGTAACAAATCACTCCAAGCAGATTTCCTTACCCCTCCTCCATGCATGTTATCATGAGTCTTAAATAAGCCCAAAGTATGTAAAATTCATAGAATAATACTTCCACAGGGCAAGCACTCAATAAATACAAACTTCGACTTGCTTCCTCTTGGGTGTTCTGTGCCTTCTTCTCCCCCAGGATGGCATATAGTTTTGTGACCCTTCTGAGTCTTAACTTTCTCATGAAAAAGATGCAGATTGTACTTTCTATTTACCACACAGAGTTTTGATGGGGATCGAATGAGATAATCCACCTTTAAAGCAAGTTGCACAGCGCCTGGCTCAGAGCAGGCGGTCAATAATTTGTAGCTGGGATTACTTTAAAACCTGTTAATATGCTTTAAGTCTGTGTTGAATTGGTTGGGCTGTCTGAAGGAACGGATCATATGTACATGATTAACTTTTAGCCCTGTTGAGTTTAGTTTTTTCCCATAGTTCCACTGAGGTATAATTGACCAAAAAAAGGCTGTATATATTTGACGTATAGAGTATGATGTTTGGCTATAGGTGTACATTGTAAAGTGAATATTAAATTAGCATACCCATCATCTTGTACAGTTACCTTATTTGGGATGGAGGATGAGGACATTTAAGATGTACTCCACTAGCAGTTTTCAAGTATATAATACTGTACTTTATAATCAACTGTAATTGGCAGCATGTGCATTATCACCGGAACTTATTAATCTTTTAACTGAAACGTTATACCCTTTGGTCCTCCCATCTCACATCCTCTTCGCAATCACCTTTCTACTCCCTGTTTCTATGAATGTGATTTCTTTCAAGTGCACATATAAGTGAGATCACGTGGTATTTATCCTTCTTAGCATAATATCATCCATGTTGTCCTAAGCTGCAGAGTTTTCTTCTTTTTAGATCAGCCCTGTTGAATTTAGCAAAAGGATTGAATTTAGATAGAGGGAACATGGCACTTAGATTTTTAAGGGTGAAATGTTGATTTCAGCCTTGTTATCTCTAATTTATGTTTTTCCGTTTATTTCTTCTTTGCCTATCTCTTAGTTGCTATTGATTTCTCTTAATGATAACAAAAGTGAAGCCATTTTCCCCATGATTCAATTTGTGCCATAGTATCAGTTGAAATAACTGTCACAAGTGTCTATGGCTACTTTTTTTCCTTTTGAGACAGGGTCTCGCTTTGTAGTTCAGGCGGGCACTGAGCTCACTATGTAGCCCAGGCAAGCCTCGAACTCAGCAATCCTCCTGTCTTTGCCTCCCAAGTGCTGGGATTACAGGCGTGAGCCACCACGCTCGGCACTGTGGTATGTGGTATTGATTGCTGGTGGGCGTGAGTCTCCATGCCCAGCATTGTATGTGGTTACCGGCGATCGAACTCAGGACCTTGCACTTGCGAGGCAGGCTCCGGAACCACTGAGCTAACCCTCTGGCCCTGTCTATGGCTTCTTGATTGCTAAACCTGATGGACTAGTTCTTTTGGCCTCTGGCAGCACCTAACACTGTGAGACCCTTTTCCCTGAACCCCAGGGAGACCACTCTTTCCTTTCTTCGTATCTCTGCTCTTTGTAAAAAAAATTCCAGGGGGGCCGGAGGGTTAGCTCAGTGGTTCTGGCGCCTGCCTCACAAGCGCAAGGTCCTGAGTTTGATCCCTGGTAACCACATATAATGCTGGGCGTGGAGACACGCCCACCAACAATCAACACCGCATACCACAATGCCGGACGTGGTGGCTCACGCCTGTCATCCCAGCACTCGGGAGGCAGAGACAGGAGGATTGCTG
>PVIC010044511.1:0-14872 GCA_004025085.1 Thryonomys swinderianus
AGTCTCCACGCCCAGCACTGTATGTGGTTACCGAGGATCAAACTCAGGACCTTGTGCTTGTGAGGCAGGCGCCGGAACCCTCCAGTCCCCAGTAACATTTCTTTCCCTTCCTTCTTCTCGTAGTAAAAATATTAGACATGACAATAATTTCATTTTGAGATAGATAATATTCTTCCCTCTATGTTATTCTTGAACTAAATATATTTTAAAATCTCATACATACTTTACTACTACTATTACTACTGCTACTGATACTAGTACTTCTAGGAAAAAAGTCAAGGGAAAATTTATTCTACATTAAAACATAGTGGAAGTCTAAAGTTTCTGTTTAGGATATAAAAAATAGGAAGAATAATGCTCCCACTGTACTCACAATAAAAATCCAGACAAGTTTGAGTCGTTTATACTCAAAGGGATGCACCTTCAGGACATAATCATAAGTGAAATAAAGAGGTCACAGACTGGTAAATATTGTATCTGTTCTCTGGTATGAGAAACTGAAGATATTAATAAGTTCTAGCATGTATGATGGATATTGTGAAATAGAAAATATGTAAAGGGAAATATGGTGGAGGGGTGAGTAATGAGGGGTAAAGAAATACGTGACGGTAATAAAAAAAGGGAAACAAAGCTTATGTATTTTGGGGGTGGAAGGTTGTGTGATCAGTAGAGGAATGGGAAAAAAATGAGAATAATATTGTACCATACACTGGTACAAATTCCCAATATTGTGATCATGATGTGTATATACAATATACCAAGAAAGATAAAGATTAAAAAAGAAAATCCAGACATCAAGCGAATCGATCTTTTGAAGAAAATGAAGTAGCTTGAGGCCTAAGGAAAGCAACGAGCCCCAATAGTGTGTGAGGTTTGAGTTCTGACTCACCCGGGGCCAGGCGACTCCCTACCAGTGGGTAGAGGTGCCTGCCTTGAAAGCCATGCAGGCGGGTTAGAACCCAAACAGAATTTTCATAAATTGATAAAGGCTAAGAGTAGATTCGCCTGAGCACCCAGGACTCTTAGACACAGGGTGAGTTCACACTCACAAGTTCTTCACTAGGGTTTTCTGCAAACACGATGTCGCTAAAGGAGAAACCAGAGGGAGCTTCCTTTGGAGATGAAGGCCTTGGAGAGCAAGGACCCGCTGCTACTGCGGCGAATGCAGAAAGCCTCCCTCGCACCACTCCGCCCTGAAACACAGAAGCCTCAGCCACGGACCACAAGGCAGGAAAAATCAGTTGTCCTTCCTCCCCTAAAAAAACCACTGGTAAAGCTATATTGCAGGTTGAGGAAAGTAAAGGCTGAAACCCTCTTCTTCTGGGGTAGAGGTAGAAAACTTCGCAGGCTCAGAATTAGAGACTATCTACTGCTACCAGGAAGGCAGCACTATTAACAGAGAGCTACCCCGCTAAGTGCATCCTTGGCTGGAATATGGGACAAAAGTTAGTGAGAGGGTGAGACTGCGGGAGAGATTCCTTCTGGGACTCAGGTAGACAGGGAGATCCGGAAGCCTAGGGCGGCACGTTGGTCCCCACCCTCAGCTCAAATTAACAAAGAAACTTGAAGCCCTAACTTGGTGGTCACCACCACAACACATCTGCCCCAGTTTAAATTGTGGGAAATTAACTTAATTTCTTCTGTCTCCAATATGAAATCATAGAGAAAGAGATACACTTGTGTAGGCAAAAGAGGATTTACCTCACGGGATTTTCCTGTGACTCTACACTCACGCCTAATTTGCAACCCAAAATAATGAGGGAGGCAGACAGTAGGGGAATAAAACCACTGACAAAGCTACTGTCAAAAGACAAATCAGGGGCCGGAGGGTTAGCTCAGTGGTTCCGGCGCCTGCCTCGCAAGCGTAAGGACCTGAGTTCGATCCCCGGTTACCACATATAATGCTGGGCGTGGTGGCTCACGCCTGTAATCCCAGCACTCGGGAGGCAGAGACTGATTGCTAAGTTCGTGGCGGCTTGCCTGGGCACCATAGTGAGCTCAGGGCCAGCCTGAACTACAAAGCAAGACCCTGTCTCCAAAAAGCAAAAAAAAAAAAAAAAAAAGACAAATCAGTGATAAAAAACTTATTTATAGGACAGATGTTCAAATTATCAAACTGGAAGCTTTAAAAAATGCTTTAAATAAGTAATGTGATGAGGGCTCTAGTGTGAAGCATGCACAAGCAGTTGTGAAAATATCTGCACAGAAATAGAAACTAAAAGGCAGAGGCAAGTGGAAAACTAGGTAGGAAAGTAGATATAAATAGTTCCACTGAGCCAGTTATCAGTAAAAATGGGCTGAAGCAGATATCAAAGGATATGAAGCCATTTCATTAAAGTTACTGAATTTCACTAAAAACTGAAATGTATGGGGAGAAAAGTTAAAAAACATGAAACAGAACATCAAGAAGTATGGGGTAATATAAAATTATTTAAATTTGTATATATACAAATCACAGAATCACAGAAAGGGGGCCGGAAATTTAGCTCAGTGGTTCTGGCGCCTGCCTGGCAAGGGCAGGGTCCCTGGTTAGATCCCGGTAACCACATACAACAATACTGGGCGTGGTGACTCACGCCCACCAGCAATCAGTACCACACACCCAAGGGGGTGGCTCATGCCTATAATCCCAGCACTCAGGAGGCAGAGGCAAGAGGACTGCTGAGTTCGAGGCTTGCCTGGGCTACATAGTGAGCTCAGGGTTGGCCTGAACTACAAAACAAGACCCTGTCTCTAAAATAAAATAAAATAAAATAAAATAAAATAAAATAAAATAAAATAAAATAAAATAAAATAAAATAAAATAAAATAAAGTAAAAGTTAAAAAGTTAAAAGAGTTAAGGCAAATCTACTCAGTCTATTTGAAGGTTGAGTGTGATTAGTAAAAATAAACATTACAAATGCTGCATGATTAATAATTATTTTAATAAATTTAATAAGGCAATAATAAGGTCAAATTGCCATAATAATAGTTAACACAAAAGAGTTGAGTGAACAGGAATGAAACAGAAAACAAAATGAAAAAAATACAATGGTAGACTATAATCTTATTATAGTGGATACTTGATTTATGAACTCAATTAACAAGGGATGGTTGTAACTCAAGTTGGTTGTAAACCAAGACTACTTTTCTCAGAAGAAATAGTGGGCATAACCATAATGTATTTTGAATCTCTCAAAGCAGCCTTTGGCTAACTATTTCATGATAAAAGAGGATTGTATAATCTAATATACCAGAAATAGCAATAATTTTCCTAATGTATTCACCAAAAATTATTCAACGTGCCTAGATTACCGGAAAAAATTTCGTACTCAGAATTCAAGTGGATATCTTTGGCTTGCAGAAAGGGGGGATGAAATGGAAGGTGATTACTGTTTGGAAGGAGAGTGACCTTCATAAGAACATGAGGAATCTGGCTCTTTGATGTTCTTTCTTTCCTTGGAAAGGTCTGTAGCCCACTAGAATCTGCTTCTGGATCACTAGACCTCAGCTTTTTCAGAACTAAAAACTGGTCTAAGGTCGTCTCTTTGTCTTTTTTTAAACGCTATTCTGTAGTAGGACATGTTATCATTAAGCAAATAAATGCAGTGTTTGGCTCTTTATCTGAATGGGTCTTCTCTACATATATTTGTAGCTCTGTCCTTTTTTTCAGAATTTTCCTTTATTTCAGAAGAACTTTGCTGCTCTGATTGTTTGGACGTCTGCCCCTCTTCAGAAAGCTCCTCAGCGGCCAGTCTCTGTTCCTCAGCCAGAAGTTTCTGAAGTTCCTCTATAGACAGCTCCTCTGAGTGTTCTTCCACCAGTTCCTCTACATCACCTGCAGCCTATGGAGTCTGCTATTGTGACAATGTCACCAATCACAGGGCCAAGTGAAGGGCCTGGCTTTTTTACACAGCCTTCAAAGTCTCTCTTGTGTAATTTTAGGCCACATTTTCCTCCAGGCTGATTTCAGAGTCCTTTGAGAGACACTGGCCCAGGATTTCTCAGTTAACCCCCACACAGGAAAGAATGTTATTGTAATGTTCCTTCCAGAACTCTTTAAGGCTTAAATCTGTATCTGAAGTGATCTGGAAGCACTTCCAGAGCAACTCCTTGGTATATAGCTTCTTAAAATTGGCTATAACTTGCTGGTCCATAGGCTGTAGTGGAGAAATCCTATCAGATGGGAAGAACTCCCCTAAAAGCCATGAGAATTCTTCAGCTAATTCTTCTTCCATATCTTGTAGGTGAATAGGAGCATTGTTCATGAGGAGGAGAGCCTGGAGTGGTAAACTTTTGTCCTCTAGATATTTCTTAACAGTAGAACAGAAATCCTCCCTGATCCTCTCAAGAAAAACTACTCTTGTTACCCCAGTTTTTGCATTAGAACGCCACATGACCCCTAGCCTATTCCTCATGACTTTGTGTTTCATCAGCACTTTAGTGATCTCATAATGATAAGCAAGGAGAGCCTTTATCATGGTTACCACTAACAATGGCACATACCAATAAGGTTACTTTATCCTTCATAGGCTTGTGATCTATAATTTTTCCCTCTTCCTGGGTGAATTCTGTTCTCCTGAGCATTTTCTCCCAGTTTTATCCCAGTTGAAAACCTTGACAAGAGAAAAACCTATTTCTCTGTCATTCTTTTGAAGGATGTAATTTATATCAGCCCTTTTATCCACAGTTCGCCACTCCTATTTATGCTATGAACTCCAGTTCTTGTGAAACCACTCCTTATTGACACAAAGTGTTTTACTACTATCAGTTGTTGAGGGATAATCCTGTATGAGATCTACATTTATAGCCCTAGCCTTTTTTTGCAAATTATAGACTCAGATGGGCTTTAACCTGCCATTTGCCTTTCGTTTTTCAACAGTAATAATAGCCTTTCTGCCTTGTCTAACATTGTTGGTCATGATTTACAAATTTGAATAAAACCTTTAGCAACACTATCTTCCTCATACAAATCTCTTGTCAAGATGGTGGATTATGCTGTACATATTAGTGAGATAAGTGACACGAATACACAATTTCCTTCTTCTTTTTGATTGTGATTGCTTTTTAAACTTCCCTTCCTTAGCTCTTTTCCAGCTTTTGGAAAGGCCATTTTGATAGCAGTTATAGTGTTTACATAAAGCCCTGACCAAAATCATGCCCACAAACCCCCACTTGGGCTCAGCCTGATGCTTACATGCATACGTTTTTATGTCACCAAGTGTCTTTGTCTTATAACTATGCAAATGGCTGCATTTGGGCATAATTCAAGACTTTGGTCATAAATTTAAACTAAAATTCCAGTCACAACCCAAACTGTTCATATGTGAGGTGAATTATAACTCAAGGTCCACTGTACATGACCAATTAAATTTAAATTGCCTAGTGGCACTTATTGAGAAGTGGATATTGTTGTACTAGGCAAAAACAAAAGAACAAAAACTAGATCCAGTTACAAGAAACTAGTTTTAAATGAGAAAATGTGGGCTGAACATAAAGGAATAAGAAAACATATACTAGGCAAAGTGGTCAAAGTGAAATTAAAATGACTATATAAATATCACACAAAGGAGGACTTATAACAAGGAAATTGCCAAAAAAAAAAAACCCAGCCAAATACACATTTCTTTTAATTACTATAGAAGATTCTCTAAGACAGAACATGTCCTAGCTATAAACAAAACTTACAGTTTAAAAACATTTTAAACTGGGCCAGAGATTTAGCTCAAGTGGTACTGCACCTACGTTGGAAGTACAAGAACCCAAGTTCAATCTCTAGTACCACCACCATAAATAAATAAATAAATAAATTTTAAAATCATAGAGATATAAAATTCTAAAAAGGACAAAAATCATATCTAGAAAAAACTCCAAATATTTGAAAATTTAAAATAACACATCTGATGGAGTATTACTCTGCTCTAAAGAACAACAGGTTTGAGTCATTTATGTGCAAATGGACACACCTTGAGGACACACTAATAAGTGAAAAAAATAGGTCACGGATAGGTAAATTCCATATCTTTTTCTCTGGTATGAGAACCTGTAGATGTAAATGAGTTCTAGAATGTATGAAAGATTTTATGAAATGGGAAATATTCAAAGGGAAAGTGGTAGGGGTAAGTAATAAAGCGAAAGTATAAATAGGATTTGAAAAAAAAAAGAAAGCACATGTATATAGGGGTGGGGGGTTGTGGGTGGGTAGGGATATGGGTAAAAATGAGAATTAACTTGTGTCATATACCAGTACAAATTCCCCAATATTGAATGGGATGGTGAGCTGTATATGAAATGTACTAGTGAAGAATTCACTTAAAAATAAATAAAACAACACATTTGAATAAAAAATTAAAAATAGAATTTAGGGAATATTCTTAAAAGAACAGAGGTTTGTTATATAATATTAAAGCAATTTCTAAAGAACATATATATAATAACATGCTTAAATTAGGAAGGCATAATGGTATTAAAGCAGTTATATAAGTTTCCACCATGAAAGCTAGAAAAAGAGAGAAAACTAAACCCCAAGTAAGCAGAACAAAAGAATAGTAAAATAACAGAAGAAACAGCAAAACTGAAGACAGAAAAACTGATATAGAAAATAACGAATGCCGTAACTGATTTATTGATATAATAAAATTGATAACCATCTCACTAGGCTTTTGAACATGAGAATAAGATACAGATAGAGAGACAGAAACTAATAATGAACATGAACATAGATTTAGAGGCAATATTGTTACTAACGTGAAAACCTACATAATTCTCACCACAGCTTGAGATGAATTGTTAATTCTCAGGACCCCGTTTAACACTGTGGGGGAGCCCACAGACAGTGTTATAACAGAGGAAAAGGAAAAGAACATGTAAAAACATTTCTGTCCATATAAGATACATTTATTTCTAGAAAAAAATCGCATGAAGTTTTATCTGTTTTTTTTTTTTTGGGGGGGGGGGTTCTGGAGATCCAACTATGGATGTTGAGCTTCTGAGGCAGGTGTGGTGCCACTGAGCTAAATCCCTGATGCCTCATGAAGAATTTTTTTTTTTGAGACAGGGTCTCGCTTTGCAGTTCAGGCTGGCCCTGAGCTCACTATGGAGCTCAGACAAGCCTCGAACTCAGCAATCCTCCTGTCTCTGCCTCCCGAGTGCTGAGATTACAGGCGTGAGCCACCACGCCTGGCTCATGAAGAATTTTTAAAACTACTAGAAATAATAAAATGTATTTAGTTAGGTTTATAAGATGTGATGTCAATTGAGAAAATCAACTTTGGTGGACAGTTAATTTTTAAAAAGATTCAAAATACAACACAATGAATACTTATTATAAATCTAATAAAACATATACAAAGTAAATATGCTACAAACTAGAAAAATCTACTTTAAAAATCCTAAAATTTGAGAAATATGCCATGTTCATGGAATGAATAGCCTAATATTGTTAATATATCAATTATCTGAAATTGACCTACAAATTCAGCAAGGTCATGAAGTTCCAGAAGGAATTTTTATAGCAATCAATGAATGAGTTTATTCTCAGGTTTATATAAAAAGAATCAAAGGAACAAAACCCCCAATATTTCAAGATTTACATCACCTAATTTCACAACATTATGATATCATAATCATGATACTGGTGGGGGGTTTCTTGTTTGTTTTTCTTTTTTGGGATACCAGGGATCAAACTCATCACCTTGAACTTATTATGAGGCAGGCATTGGAACCACTGAGGTAACATTGGTGCTTTTGAAGGGTAGACAGCAGAGCAACAGAATTGTACAGAAATTCTCTAAGTGGCCTTTGTGGTCAGTTGGTGGTCAACAGAATGAGAGGACAGCTCCTGGGAAACACCTTTCTAAAAAGTGTATAACTGGAAAGAATCTCTGAAGCACATGTCATACCCTATGCAAAAATATCTACTTGTGGCTCATAGGTGTAAATATAAACCTAAAACTATAAAACTTCTTTTAAAAAAAATCAAATGAAAGGCTGGCAGTGTTTCTGAACTTTCCTCACAAGTGCAAAGTCCCAAGTTGAATCCCTAGTACTGCCCCTTAAATCAAGTGATTTCTCAAATACATACCAAAAGAAAAAGACAAGTTGAACATTTAAAGTATGCATCTTTCTTCTCTTTGAAAGACCATCCTTATAATAGAATAAAAATAAGTCACAGTCTAAACAGAATGATATGAGACATGGCTCAGTGAAAGGCTTGTATTTTAGATGTGGAAGTTAACTCAAACCCAATAAGGTGAAATAAATTATCCAAGTATAAAAGATTTAGATATTTCATGAAAAAGTTAAAGGTGAAAAAACTATATAAAATAATTTTCACTACAATTTCAAAGACAGTAAAAATGGTTATCATTTTTAGAAGAGCAAAACTAAATGAAAACAAATTTTAAAAAATAACTGATGTCCCTGAGTGCTGGCAAGAAGCAGTTGGAGCAACTCCATTGCTGATGTGGGTGCAGAGCGGTGCCCTACAATGGGAACAGTTTGGTAGTGTTACATAAGTTAAATATACACTATATTATCCACCAAGGCTATTTTATGTGTTTTCTGTTTTAAGAAAAATGAAGTTACGCTTACAGACCTATATGCAAATGTTCACAGTGACATCAGTTATCTTTTCAGCTGTTGGAAATATTGAAAATGTATTTCAACTATGAATAAATAAAGTTACTGCCTACTCATATAATAAAATGCTACTCAGCATTAAGACAACCCCAATTTCATATGCTAGGTGTGTATAAAATTTAAAAAGCTACAGACTGGCAGATTTTATTTACCTAATATATCAAAAAGGCAAAGCCATAGGAATAAAAATCCAAAAGCAGGCACTGGGTTAGGGGTTGACTGGAAAAGACCACAAGAAAAGTCTCCCTGTCTAAATCTATAAATCCACGGTGTTTTCATTTTCAAGAAATGAAGTTGTGTTGGATCCAGTGAGCACAGTGAACCATGTTGGATGGCTTGTGAAAGTAAGAACAGATTCCACGTCGAACATACTTACACCTCTGTATTGTACAGATGGCATTGCTTGAATTAGGAAGAGAGCCTGGAATGTGTTACTTTCTGTTAGAAGCTTCTGAACACTCACACAGGAAAGTAGGAGTTGAAGTAGGAGTACAGGGAAAGAGAGTAATTGAGAAAGCGAGAACTTCTACCTTTCCTTCACTGTATCGGTCAGACTACTTTTTGGTTTTGGAGAAAAAGCACAAAACAATAAGCTTTATTCATTGATTGTAACTTTTTTTTTTTTTACTAGAATAGACACAAGAGGGTCTTTAATTATTTTTAAAGGGAAAAAATAAGTCAGCCAGGATGTCTGTGTTATGGAGGTGTTGAGATACTAAAGACTTAAATTAGTTGCCTAATCTTAGCTTCTTATGATACATTTTTTATGGTTTATGCAAGTTAGAATTTGAAGCCTAGCAATCTTTTCAAAAATCACCATTAATTCATCTTGGATACATGAAGGAAAATACTCTTTTCTCTTTCCTTTAAAAAACATTCATGGAAAGAAACTCCTAGACTGAAAATAGTAGATGCTAGATGATCCAATGAGTGGGTTGTGTTACAGTGACCCATAGGAACAGAGAGATAGACCCATATTCTCCCAGTGGAGTCACCCAGTCATGAAACAGAAAGTACACATGGTGCGCTAGTCAACTTTCCCTCACTATAACAAATACCAAAGATAATTGACTTAAGGAAAGAAAAGGTTCATTGTGGGTCATAATTTTGGGGGTTTTAATCCATGACTGATTGACTCCATTGCTTTGGGCTTCTGGCAAGAAAGTACATCACTGCAGGGGTAAATGTGTGTCTAATGGCTGGGAAGGGATGAAAAGAGAGGAGAGTAGCTATGCCTTCTTATCTCCTTTCAGGCCTGGACCCAGTGACCAGAAGTCTTCTTTCTAGGCCCCTCAATGGCTTCAGTACCTCCCAATAACACCAGGGTAAGAGTCATGTCCTTGCTGAGGGACATTTCAGGCCAAAATATAGCGGATGTTTGTAGGTCATATCAAAGGAAATTACTAGATAGCATCATGAGAAATAGTAAAATTCAGCAAAACCTGACAACTAAAAAAAGCAACGGGAGCTAAGTATGGTAAAGAAAAATAAGACGGAGCAATTAATAGATGTTTTCTTGAGGGTAACTCAAATGTCCAACAAATGCTCATTGGAAACAGTTTAAAATTCATTCTTCTATGTGTTTCAAAATTAGTCTTATAGCATACATAGAACTGATAGATGAAAAAGACAACAAAATGGACTCTCATAAAGGATAAAAGAATCATCCCAAGAAAGAGGAAAAATATTTTCTAGTAAGCTTATCAAGGAAAGTTTCAGGGAACATAAATTTAACAAATGCACACAATTTTAAATGTGGGGAGGATGTAGGAATATAGAATTGAAAGATCTGTAGATATATATTCAAACAAGAGCTGCAGAGGATGGAAAAGGAGGCAAGCGAAGAAATTAACGTAGACCAGAATAATTCATAATATAGAGGATTCTATTTTACAGACTGGTATCCTAAAACGCAGTAGTATTGATTTTTTTTTTTTTTTTTTTTTGAGACAGGGTCTCGCTTTGTAGTTCAGGCTGGCCCTGAGCTCACTATGGTGCCCAGGCAAGCCACCGCGAACTCGGCAATCCTCCTGTCTCTGCCTCCTGAGTGCTGGGATTACAGGCGTGAGCCACCACGTCCGGCATTGTGGTATGCGGTGTTGATTGTTGGTGGGCGTGTCTCCACGCCCAGCATTATATGTGGTTACCGGGGAATCGAATTCAGGACCTTGTGCTTGCGAGGCAGGTGCCGGAACCACTGAGCTAACCCTCCAGCCCAGTAGTATTGACTTTAATCAACAAACATTAAGAATTATTGAACTTGGCTTTTAGTGATAGTTTGCCATATCTAATGCTTTCATCTAGGATAATTTCATTGATCCGCCCTATTCAGTTACAGCCAAGACTGAAGTCTCCAAAATCATCTGGAAAGATTCAAGAATGGCTTTGTGCTTGTAATTGGAATTAAAAGGAAAAAAAAACTACTAATCAAGAGGAACTAAGTTCTTGGGAAAGAGGTAATGATGATTCTGTTTCAAGTTTCCTTTTTAAATTCCACTTTACTTCTAGATAAATACATATTTGTATGCATTAGGAAAAAGATCTTATGCACTCACTATATGAACCATAACATCTCAAAAAAATAACTCAACCAAACAAACAAACACACAACAATAGCACAGGTGAGTTACTAATATTCCTATACTCAAGGAACAGACATCTCTACTGACAGAAAGACCTGTTGCATTGCCTTTTACATCCAGCCATCTGTCCTGCATGTTTGCAATCACTGATCTGTGTTCTATTTATAATTTTGTTGTTTCTAAAAGGTTATTATATAAATTCAGCCTTACTTCCTGTCACTTTTGTTTATGTGTTTTGGTTTGATTTTGTTTTTGTTTTTTGGTGTTGCTGAGGATTAAACCAAGAGCCTCTCACATGCTAGATAAGTGCTCTGCTACCGAGCAACATCCTAATCCATTTTATTGCCTTTTTGAAATGTCTTTTTTTGTTCACTTTTTTTCTGGCCATTCAGCCAAACTACTACATAAACAGTACTTATTCCTTTGAAATATTCAGATCTATTCCATGGGCTGCATCTACAACAGTTTGGTTAACTCTTTCCATAGATGATATTTGGGTTGTTGCCAGCTTTTAGGGATTATAGTAAAGAGCTCCTACAATTATTTAGGGACAGATTTCTAAGAAAAAAAATAAATAGTTCTACAGGACAAATACTTTAGTATGCATTTGTGGAACTGTATTGTATACGGATTGCATCTGGATATGTCCTTCCAGGCCCCCTCCAAACCTCACGTAGTCATAGGTGGGGAATTTTTTGGAGGTGGCTGGAATTAGAGTATATGATGCTGGGATCAAGGATGTGATGTTGGGATTGATTCATGGTGAAGTGCAAGGATTAAGGTGCCCCACTCTGGGGGTGAGTGCTGCCTGTTTTAAGGATGTGTAGCCTGAATAAAATATAAGGCACAGAAAGAGGGTTTCTCCTTGTCACTAGTCTCTTGTTGCTTGCTGATCACTGCTTGCCGCCTTTGGCTATGCTGCCTTCTGCCTGCCATAAACTATCTTGCCTATGATATCCCTCTGGTATGCCACTGTGCCTTGAAGCCAGTCAGTTATAAACTGAAATCTCTATCAAGTGCGAGTTAAAATAAACCTTTTCTCCTTTAACTCTGAGTGTCAGATATTTTGTCTCAGCAAAGAGGAAAGTAACTGACATATCATAATAGCATTTTTAGTTTTATTAGAAAATGAGAATTTTCCAGAGTGGCTGTATGATTTTGCAATCCCACCAGCAATGAGTGATCCAATTTCTTAACATCCTTGGCAGAACTTGATATTCTCATATTTTTTAGCCATTCCTACGAGTATGTAGTAATACTTCATTTTGGTTTAAATTTGTATTGTCCTGATGGCCAATAAAATCAAACATCGTTCCATTTGCAATGTGCCATCTGCATATCTCTTGTGCAGAATATAGTTACACTTTATTCTCAGACTGCTTTACTATTCCAGGACTTGGGGTTTTTTCATGTAAATTTCATGATAATCTTACACATGTTTCTAAAACCTTCATTATGTTTAGTCTTACTAAAGTAAGATAGGAAAAATAAGAATGATAGAAAATATGAGAAAAACCATGTTATTATTGTACTTTAATTGCAAATTCAGTAGACAAATTTAGTTTTTAAAATTCCCAGGATCCTAAATAAATAAAAAGACTGGACCATTTTTTTTCACTGTAAATAAGACCCATCCTACCCATAAAGACACAATCACTTTTTGCCTATAAACGGTCTTTTTCTTATAAATCGACTACAGTTCTGCCCTCTGTAATGGATGCCATCTATGAAGAGGCTATCCCCTTCATGTGCAGAAAGGTTTTCGTCTGTTAGTTAAATCCACTCTTTTCACAGATTCTCAATTTCTACAGATTTCAATACCCAACCCCCCCCATCAGTATTCCTGTTTAAGGCCATAACCAGCACCCCCTCCCTTGAGAAGATCTACTCGCTATTTCTTTGAGTGTGTAATTTCAAAACTGTCCTTTATAAATCCCTTTATGGCTCTTACTACACATACTGAAAATTTGTTTTCTGTGCTGCAAACCTATGAATCTACATTTTGCTCTCCAGGTAGAATGTGTCAAAGTTTTCCATCTCCAGGGTGGAGAGCTCCTTGGACTTGGGTAAGATTTGGAGGCATGAGCACAGTGTGTCTGTTTGGGTTATCTCTTCTCTCTTTTCTTAGTACTCTGTCATGTTTAGCACACAGATTATGCACTTGTTTTGTTATGTATACACCTAAGTATGAATTATCTTTGGAGCAATTGTAAGTTACCTTGTGTTTTCAATTTCAGTTTTCAAATATCTATCTGTAGTATATAAAATGTAATTGATTTTTTTATGTGTGTTGATAATGTAATCCGTGACTTTTGGGTTCACTTACTAATTTTAGGCGATTTTTGTTAGCTTCTAACTATCTCCTGCATAGAGAAGCAAGTTATTTGCAAATAAGGAAAAGTTTGTATCTGCTTTTCCAGCTTGCATTTCTTTTATGTTCTTGCCTTATTATACGTTTTAGAATAACCAGTAAGGGTGATAGAGTGAAAATTTTTCCCTGGTTCTAAATTTAAGAAGAGAGTTCCAGTCCTTTGCATTAAAATTTTTGTTAATATACATTTTACATATATATATATATATATTTTTTTTTTGAGACAGGGTCTCTCTTTGTAGTCCAGGCTGGCCCTGAGCTATACTATGGAGCCCAGGCAAGCCTCGAACTCAGCAATCCTCCTGTCTCTGCCTCCCAAGTGCTGGGATTACAGGCATGAGCCACCACGCCCAGCACTGTGGTATGTAGTATTGATTGCTGGTGGGTGTGAGTCTCCATGCCCAGCATTGTATGTTGTTACCAGGGATCGAACTCAGGACCTTGTGCTTGCGAGGCAGGCACCGGAACCACTGAGCTAAATCTCCAGCTCTCCTTGTTTATCTTTTAAGTTTGCTACTTTTGTCAATCTTTTTAAAGAATCAGTTTGTTTTTTTTTTTGAGACAGGGTCTCGCTTTGCAGTTCAGGCTGGCCCTGAGCTCACTCTGTAGCCCAGGCAAGCCTCGATCTCAGCAATCCTCCTGTCTCTGCTTCCCGAGTGCTGGGATTACAGGCGTGAGCCACCACGCCCGGCAAAAAATCAGTTTTTATATTTCATTGACTTACTCTATTTTTCCCACTTTCAGATTCACAGATTTCTGTTTTTGTCTTTATTATTTCTTTTCTTTTATATGCTTTAGGCTTATTCAGCTCTTTTTTGTCTAATTCCTTCAGCTGGGAACTTTTATGAACTGCTGATAACATTGCTCTTATTTAATGAAAATTCTCAAAGTCACTTTAGTTGCATCCACATATTTTGAAATATTGTAATTTCATTCAGTTTTGCATTTTTATTCCCTCAGTATTTTTTGATTCATGTTTCATTTACAAATACGTGTGGTTCGATTTCCAAGTGTTTTGAATTTTTGTGTTTCTCTAACTCAGTTGAACATGATCATGTATTCTGTACATAGTATAATTTCAAGTCTTCTAAATTCGTGTGTTTCACTTTGTTTCCCAAGGTATGAGATATCGCAGTGAACATTCCATGGGCATTTGAAAATATAGTTTTTCCATGGCTATTAGGTGGAGTGTTCTATGTATGTCAGTTCAATCCCTTTGACCAAGCAGCACCTTCAGTTCTGTAAACTTCCAGCTCTGAATTTCTCTTAATTGATGCTCGTAGACTGTAGAGATCTTTA